>JBAMCE010000290.1:3817500-4067500 GCA_037075305.1 Drosophila kanekoi
TTGGGTATCAATAACAATCCGATAGATACGTGTATGTCCCACGGTTATAGGTTCGACGAGGAAGATAAAATGCCTAGCCCAGCCGAGGTCCTCACATCGATCTAACATAATAGATCGATATTAGGCAAAAAAAAACACATTTTTCTATTATGATTTATCTGAATCAATTGGGGAATAAAGGGATTAACAGATTTAAATTTCCTGTAGGATTTGAACCGTCGACTTTTAGCTTCTTAGTCTAAGACAAAACTATTAAGCTCTAACAGAGGCTTCAAGCTCGGATGACTAAATGACTGGGTCACTTGGGCAATTCTTTTGCCGTGGACTGCAGACTGCAAACTATATTTCTATATTACATGATATTTATATATTAGAATTAACCCTGCACACACACCCCATCAATTTTAAGTGGGTATACCTAGCTGAAATGCTTGATGCAAGAGTCTCCGAATGAAGAAACAAACTTCATACCCATTAGCTGATATCAAGGGATAACCAATCAATTGGACACACATCGAAGTGATGAGAAAGATTGAGAAAGGGCGTTGATCAAGACAATGTACTACAATTGGCCCTTGCAGCGCACAATGAGCCGACAATAATCTGCATAGGTAGCGAATATCATGTGGCCGAGACCCCAGGAGCTCCAACTGCCGTGATGGAGTGCGGCTCCCACATGATTTCAATGCGAACAAAACGAAATACCGCTAAAAGAAATGTGGGCACAGCGTACTAATAATAAGTGTAATAATAATAATAATATAATAATAGCAGCCCTCAAGATTGGTAACATAATCGGCGCATTGTGGATTTTTATTGTTATACCCATTGTCGCATCGCGCTCCAGTCACCCACAACCCACAAGCCGAGCCGAGCCAAGCTGAGCCGAGCTGTGATGAGCAGCTAACTAGCCAAGCGCCCACAGCGCCAGCTGCGACTCTGGCCGCACAGCTCCACCTCCTTCGGCAGAGGCTGTGAGTCAGTGTCGCATCCAACAACAACAACAACAACAAAAACAACAACAACAAAATAGTTAAGAAAAAAAGCGAAAAATTAAAATAACTACAACCGGCACGTCAGGCCGCGACCGGCGAAGGCGAGGGCGAAGGCGAAGGCGAAGGCGATGCCAAAGAAGCCGCCGCTCAGGAAAAACAACAACAACAACAACAACTGCAAAAAAAGTGAAAATTTGTCCGCGTCCAAAAATTATGCGCTTTTCACACGCGCAGCCTCAGATTCAGTCGCATCAGCAGCACTTGCCCGTGTTATTGCCGCTATTGCTGCCACGGTGGGGGCGGCAAGGGGAGGGGCGTGGAGCCGTCTCCAAGACGTGTGACAACGTGCCTCAACGCGACTCAGTTTGGAAAACTTTTTCACGTAGAACCGGTCGCCCGTTTCGTGCATCTCTCAGGTTTTTGCTTTAGTTTCGAGCGCGGCGCATGCGCAAAAATTCACGTACCCGACCGTGCCTGTTCGGCCGTTTGGGAGGGGGGAGGAATTGGCTGAGGGAGTGGAGGCGGCCGGAAAACTGCTTAAAAGCAGCTGGCCTGAGAGCAGCTGCTGCGATGCGGCACATTGAAGCGAAATACAAATAAACCATATATAAATTAAAAGAAAGCAATTGAAATTAAGGGAATTATATGGTATGGCAAGGCTGAAGCATAAAGATATTCAAACTTTAAGATAATCGTACAAATTTATCATTAGTATTAACAATAATTATATGAACAATAAATTATAGTTATTCCTTGTCAATTGCCAACAACAGCTGAAGCGGAATCCGAAACGAACCAAAAGACAGCTTAATAATATTTAATAACTATTTTTTGTCTTTGTTATTTTGTTATTGTCATTACTATTATTAAGATTATTATCATCACTATTATTTATAGATTTTATGATTATTCTGAGTTTTTATAATTAATATTATTTTTTTATTATTCTAAGTATATATTATTTGTTTTTGTTCTTTTATTATTTCTTCTTTGCATCTTTTCTTTCTTTTATTATCAGGATTATGATTATAATTCTTATTATTATTATTATCATTATCATTATTATTATTATTATTATTATCATTAATATTATTATTATTATTATTACTATTATTATTATTATTATTATCATTATCATTATCATTATCATTATCATTATCATTATCATTATCATTATCATTATCATTATCATTATCATTATCAATATCATTAGTATTAGTATTATTATTATTATTATTATTATTACTATTATCATGATTATTATCATTATTATTACTATTATTATTTATTATTATCATTATTATTATTATTTATTATTAATTATATTATTGTGAGAATAAAAGGTATTAAATAATAATCTTAAAACCTGTTGTACTCTATTTCGACAAGTTTGGTCTCCCGAAATGCTCGGCTATCAAGTCTTTTATCAAAATGTGGTTTATCAAATTTATTACTGCAACTGGAAGTTGGTTTTTTTTTTTGCCAATTTGGCCACACTGTGCAGGCGACACATTGTGAACTTGAGTGTTGAAAATGTAAATTAAAACAAAAGTAAAAGTTGTTGTTGCTGCTCGTTGTTTCTAAGCATTTTCTATTGTTGTTGAACTTTTTTGGGTTTTCTTTTGTGGCCATTTCTTTTTGGGGTCAAATGCGAACACCGGGGTGTGTGCGCGTGTGTGCGCGTGTGCGTGTGTGTGTGGCACAGACGCACCCGCCCTTTGGTAATTAAGATCTTGGTGCCCGGCCTAAGTGACGCCAATTAAGATATATTTTAATGGGCCGCTGGGCAGATTCGAGGCTCCACTTCTCCTCCAACTGACCTATTGGAAAGAGTTTTTTTGTAAACGCAACTCTTTAGATTTACGTGAGTAAAGTATATATTTATTATTTGGCAGATATATTTTTTGTGGCTGCAGCGAACCACGAATTGAGTTATGCAAGTTCTGCAAGTAAACGCAAGGGAAGTGCCGAAAATAGTTGCTTGTTGGTTTTTCATTTAGCTTGGGTCTGTGGGAAAACTTTGGGCTTGGACAGACAGGCCTCAATTATGACGAGCCGGACGAGTCGAGTCAAGACGAGTCACATAAATAACTGACACTCTTTGTAAGTTGTTAAAATTGAAGTGAAATTGCAACTGATTATTTGAATTGTTTTTTTTTTCGTCGTTTTTCGTTTTTCGTTTTTCATTTTTCGTTTTTTCCTCTATGCCTGGGGCCATAAAAACGGGCATAATGAGAAAAGTCAAAGAGCCGCAAAGCCGCATAATAATATTTGAGTTATAATTAAATGGCGCGACGCTAGAGCGCTTATTAATAATATAAACCAGATTATGGCATTGTTATAGTATTGTTTATTGTTTCGCATTCGCATCTTCATCTGCATTCGCTCTCTGTCGTTAATTTCAAGATATCTACTTGAGCACCATCTTAATTGGCCGCGTCTTAAATCAAAAGCGTGTCAACTGAACGCATTAATAATCTCATATAAGTCTCTACCTCTCCCTCTCTCGCTCTCTCTCTCTCTCTCTTTCACTTCACACAAGTGAACAGGAATATGTAACACGCTGCGTATGCGTAATTTGCGCTTCTGCTTTACATAAAACTACAAACAACTACATGATTATCTAATCCAACGGCGACAATTTGCGCTTAATAATTCATTTGGAGATTGAGACATTGGCAAATGATTGCAAGAAATCTGGTTGATTCATTTCTGGGATATGCAAATGATGGTAACAAAAAAGTTAAATGGCTTTCTCAATTGATTTGCCAATTAGAAACTGTATGGAAATTAGTTTGATATACATAATGGAAGTTGGCAACTAAACGGAAATGATATTGTACTCCCCCAAAGTTTCACTGAAAATTGATTTATCACTTAAATGGCTTGCCTTTGACATAAGTCTTACAATTTATTTCAATGTCCTGCCTTGTTTGACATGATCTTGATACATTTAGCATGTTCCTGGTAAATTTGCCATGCAGTTTGACAGAAGGGCAGCTGTTGCTATTTAGTGTTAAATGTAAGTTTTACAACTAATTTATACGTCTCAGCAGGGCAATATATCCTCAATATAGCATCTTCCTAGTAAATTTAACATGCAGCTGGAAAACAACGGCAGCCTTCTATTGTTAAATATAATTGAGACGAGCCTTCAACTACAACATTGCTTACACATATCCATCAATCATTCGAAAGTACATCTAATTGATATATTGTTGGTTCGGCAGATCAATCAATGAATGAATGGATCAACGGTTGGTTGACTCTTTGGGGGCCAATGAAAGTTGCTAGAGGGCAATGTCAATGGGCAATAAGCTCTAATATCGTCTCTAATAGCGATTCCCATGAAGCTCTTTAGACTTATCAGCGACACTGGCAATCGGGCAATCTGCCAATGTGCATGCCAATTACGCATTTTTGCTTTGGGTTTACGCTTTTATTTTTTATTTTAACTTAAGAGTGAGAGAGAGAGAGAGACAGACAGGCTGTCAGTCAGCTAGAGAAATGAAAGATCGATTCAGCTTTTTGGCATGCGAAAAGCGCAAGCAACGCGTTTGGTGGTTACATAAAAGCCGAACAGCAATGCCCAAAAATTATGTGTTTAAATATATTACATTGGTATTGGCCATTGTTAAAGTTAATGTTATTGTTTTTGGCCCGGTCGCGGTTCGATGGGGCTCACCAGGGGTGATCGGTGCGGTTCGGTTCGGTTCAGTATTGTTTGGTTACCTTTGCGTGCGTAACAGGTGCGCCGGCCAGTGCATTTCAATTGAAAAGTGAAACACAAAATTTGGAAGAGCACCAAACGGAGCGCTACATGTGTATAGCACTATTTTTGGGGGAGCGGGAGTACGCGACACGCATAGCATATGCCATATTATATATCACTTGCAAATAATGGATAATACGTATCTATATGCCACGTAATTGTAGCACTCGAAATGGCGGTTAGGGGGGGAGGACGGTAATAAAATGCGCTTAAATTTGATTGTGCAATTGTTGCATTGCATTTCATTACTCTAAATGGCTTTTCGGGGATGACCGTTGGCCAAACACATCGGATTGCCTCTAGAAGCGAGTGTCATTGACTGCTTAATGCGACCAAAGATCCGCACGGGCCACAATTATATAATCGCCTGATGATGGCACTTTAATTGACTGGCGCTCGCTGACTGTCAGCGTGACGCGTCAGCTGGAACGTCATTGCCATGGGTTTTCCATCTGGCTTAACTACCTCAGAGACAGGAATACGCAGACCAACCAAAAGAAACACACACACAGCGAGCAAGAGAGAGGGCGAGAGAGAGATAGAGAGTGAGAGAGAGTGAGAGAGAGAGAGAGTGAGGGGCAGGCAGGCACTTGCTAGCCCGACGACGCATAAACGTGTTGATGTGATAATTCATTTAATTGCTAAATTCATGGCAAATGCATTGGCTGGATAGTGGAAAGTGGTTGCATTTTTAGCCAACTGGCTAACCCTTTAATTAGCCGTGCATTGTCATGATCACAAAACGATCCCAACTGCAAATTATGGGTGCCGCGTAAGTGCTACAAATAGCCCACAGTCAGGCGACCTGTTCCAGTTAACAAGCCAGTTAAAAGGCGGCCAGGGGCGCGGTTCAGTTGAATTGAACATAAACAATTCCAGATGCCTTAGCTAAACCGGAGAAACCTACAAAGTGCCTATAAAGATATAAGAGCCTTACAGATATAGAACTCATTACGTCGAGGACGCATTAGTCAAAAAGCATACAACAATCAAAATTCCCAAATAAGGGAAGATATAGTAAGGGCATATGTTAATATTTCGATGTTCCTCTGTGGCTCGTTATTATATCCTGTACTTATAATAATTTGATCGAATCCCAGAATCTAGAATCCCCAACAGAACACAGCTAGACAAATAGAAGAAGATCTTTGCAGAAAATAACGCTCAAGAATTCTGCTGTGATCAAAGCAGAAAAAAATTTAAGAACATTTTATAAAATCCTGTTCGACATTTTCTGTATCCTTTATTATAAAGATCGCGATTCGACGTTCCATCGAAGCGACTGTAGCTTTGGCTTTTAAATACGTTTTATATCAAACTTAATTCCTACTCTAAAGTTGGTAAAAAGATATTTCATACTTTATAATATGGTATGCATATATACTCAGTAGACCCGGAAAAGTGGAAAGTGATCGGGCCTGAGGGGGTGGGCGGGGCCAACAGGCAGTGCCCTAAGACCCACTTTGGTATGGGCATGAACAAGCCCTTGACATTCTACAGAGTGATCGCGAGCACTGAAAACCTGACCTAACCCTAGTCAAGAGTCGTAAACTTGCCAGCCATGTGAAAATTCTCGGTAAATGGGCTTCCCAATGCGTCATTTGTTTTTATTTGCTTTTGTCGGGCTGGCTGGTATTACCATTTCCACACTTACCATTTTCAGTGTTTGCGCCGCAAAGGCATACAAATTTCCCAGGAAAAGTCTAAAGTGTTGTTTGCCGCTTGCCTTCGCCGCCTTCGAGAAATGCTGCGTCGATCCAGTCGATGGGTCTGTCAGTTGATTTGATTGATCCTGCACGGCCGACAGGTAAAAATTGACGGCTTTGCGATTGAATCACACTCGTTTTTTTTCTTTTCTTTTCTATTTTACGGTATATATGTGCTATATCTGATCACTTTTTTAAAATAATCTATGAAAGATTGCACGTAAATAATAAAAAAAAAAGGCAAAAAAATATTCATAAATAATTGAATTTTTAGTAAATTGTCGCACTTGATTTTGTTATCACTTTTCTCTTCGACATACGGCACAAAATGATGCTTGATTATGTACACCCACGTCTGTGTTTCTCGGGATCTCGAATCTCAAATAACGGATCTCGTATCACTCGACTGTATCGCGTTAACCGTTAGCCAAGCCAAACGATCGAAGCCAAAGACCAAAACAAACTGCACATGCGCGCAGGCGCCCACAAACTGAGTCGCGCGCATGGAAAATGCGGCAGGTAAAGCGGCAAACGCGACGTCGCACCGTGAGACCGCGTCGTGAGCAGCAGTGAGAAAGAGAAAGAGCGGCACCGGGAGAGCGAGAGCGAGAACGAGACGGAAACGCAGTTGAGTTGTGGAGTTGTCGCTTGTCTCTAGCGCTACGTGAGCACTCGCGGGCGGTTTTTGCTCAAAGGCAACATGCAAAATGTTGCAAATATCTGTGACAACAGCAGCTGGAACTGAAACTGGAACGGGCACAGGGACAGGGACGGGGACGGCGCCGGGAACGTGAACTGGAACGGGAACGGGAACGGGAACGGGAACGTGAACGGGAACTAGAACTCAAACTGAGGCATCCTTGCAACACTGCGTGAACTGCTCGAAGCAAAACCAGAGTTGCATTGAAATTCAAATTGCAACAGCAACAAAAGCAAAACTAAATCAAGTAATTTGTCATTCACTCGCATTGTTAATTTTCATATTTGATATTCATTATAATAATCTCTTATGATTAATTGTTTGTGTAATACTTATTTATTATACATATGTCTTATTTGCCAAGAATCGGCCATCAATATCGATTATGACAGGACAGATAGAGTAAATATTGAAGTCACGCCAAGTTAAAGACATCTGCAGCCTAATTTTTATACTAAACATTTAGATAACAAACGAGTCGTCTATATGACAAAGTAATAAACGAATACTGCAGAGATTTAAATGTTAGAAGCTTGGCGCATTACCATAATTGCCAAAGTATTATTTAAACTTAGTAACTGCCAAGTTTGACTAAAGATCTATGTCAAAATTCATCTGATGATGATCTGGATGTTTCGGAGTTTTTGTCAAATCCATCCCTCTTTCGCGCTCAAATTCATTTCCAAGGATCTATATGAAACGTGAGAGAAACGTGAGACGTGTTTCACACTTTTTTCAGAATCCAAATTTCCTCAGTGGAAATGCGATGCAATGACTTTATGGGCGAAGTTTTAAGTTCGCATATACATATGTATGTATATGTATGCCTGTTTGTACATATGTACATGTATGCATGTTTGTTTTGCATACATGCAAACATGCATGCATGCGTACATGTGTGAATACATATCCGGAAACCTACATACAAGCACACACACATGCAAACATACATACACATACTTGGTATGTATGCACAACGACAAAAAAGCTTGGTCTGCGTTTGGTCTTAGAAATCGAACATGCATGCACACATACATACATACGTAGATGCATGCATATACATGCATACACACTCCTACACACACACACACAAATTAACCTACACCTAGCCTATCTACAAATTGTTTTATTGTTTTTAGCTGCTGCCAGCCGATCTTAGCTGCGCTGGGTTGGAGTTCTGGGATATTACCCAGTCGCCCGCCGGGTAATGGGGCCAAAATTTCTTTTTAACAAACAGCTGCAATTGTTGTCTGCCTCATTTGCATGAAGTGGATCGCATAATTGTACAACATTTAAATGCCGATCTTGGCTGGCACATTTGATGTTTGGGCAACAATAAAACCACGGCGACAAGATGAAAACAACGTGTAAATGCGCAAATTACATAACAAGTGCGAGCATGAGCAACATGCAAATAAAGATACAATTGTATCTGGCCATTTATCTCAGCTGCTGCCCCCCCACCTTCTACATTTTGGGTCACCAGTGGGCGCAGTTTGTGCGCCCAACAAAAATGATGATAATAATAAAAGAAAGGTTCGCACGAAATGTTTGTGATTTGTTTACTGTTGACTTGTTTGCTGGGTCAGCTGCGCAACACCTGCCCAAAGAAAGTGAGGAACAAATGCTCATCACTGTTAGATACAATGTCCCATACAGTATACAGCATGTACAGTATACAGATGCCAGCCAGCTAGCAGCTAATGTCTAAAGATACATTCGCTTGCATATGAACGTGCGCTTAGGGCCAAATGGCACACACAGTCCAGTCTCCGAGTGTGTTGCACGTAGCTCGTCTCATTTTTTGCGCTGCTCCAACGCTTATCACATCATCATCAGCACTAAGTAGCGGCGGAGGAGGGGCTGATACGAGGCCCAAAACGTGCCTGGACTACGTCCAAAAGCCGGCGTGATTTTGCATTTGAAGCAACTGCCGTCCGCCGTCCGCCGTCCGCCATCTGCCGTCTGCCGTCTGCCTGGGCTGCGACTGGAGCTGGAGCTGGAGCTGGGAGTGAAGCTCGGCCTGCTTTAATTGTCGCCAGCGTTGAAATCATTTTAACGAGTTACGCGCATGCGCAATTGTCCAACCAAGCGACGGTTCCCGCTTCGTCTATGCCAGCTCAAAGCCCGCCCCGCCTCGCCCCGCCCCCTGTCTACCAGCCAACTGTCTGCCTGCCCCCCCCCCCCCTCGCTGCTACCTTATGCAATCGTCGGCGCCGCCAACTTTCACTCATTTGAGAATTCATCGAGTTGTGGCCGCCGTGCGATTTACTTGCATATTTATTGCGTTCATTGCAGATTTCTATGCATTCCATATGGCCCCTACCCCTCCCCCCAGCCTTTCTAATTATTTAATAAATGCTTCCTCTTACGCCCATTTCATATTTAAAATTATACTCATTAAACTAATATCAAGAGACAACATGAGGCAACGGAAAAATATCAAATATTCTTATGAGCATTTGGTTTGGAATTGCTTTTATATAAAAGCCATAATCCCAACCGATCGCTCCTAGAGAACTATATAATAATGTATTCAGATTTCGATAAGATTTTGCTCACATGTTCAAAATATACATTAGATCAAATTACTTTTGATAACTGTATATATACCATATATCTACTCATCTGTTGATACTGAACAAGAATATACTTCAGTAAAGTAACAAACTTCATGTCAAAATTATAATACCCTCCACAAGGGTATATACAATGAAAATATTCCCATGCAACACAGATTCGCATATGTTGCGATTATTTTTTAGAAGGCATTGCCCAGATAAGATTAGACTTGTTTTATATTATTTAGGGTTATCTTAAATAAGCCTAGATAAATATCTTTTTAAAGCGAAAAATGATTACCAAACGCGTTTAGGGTACATTTCCTATCATGAGTACGCGGCAATTTCGAATTCTGATTCACAACTTTCCTGATGATATATGTTGTAATGTTTTTCAAGCAGCAATGAGGCCCATTGCATTAACTGAGACAATATTAAATTTTTCTATAAAATTGGATTCTCTATAATAATTGCCAAGCTCAGGTCCACAGATCCACAGATACCCCTAAAAGCGCTACGTGGCTGGGCTCAAATATGATTCGAATACGAGTAGATCGTAATTAACGCTGAATGGGAGACAATCGCTGTCTAATTAAGCACTTAAATATTGGAAGAACTTGAAGTGCCATTGATAAGATATGAGGGAAAGGCGGTATCGAAAATTAAATTGCCTCCTTATCGTCGTCATCAATATTTCCCATTGTAACCGAATTGAATTTTAGCCCAGTTCAGGTACAATGCGTGATATGGTATGCTTTTGCAATCAATTAACATCAATTAAACTAAAATTTATTTATATGGAAAAAAAAAAACAAAAAAAAATATTCCATAAGTATAGAACAAAGAATTTGGTATAGTTATGCATTGCTTAATAGTACACAGTGGGAAATTTATTTCATCTCTTAAATTCTTCACTTATTCTCACTGCTCCGAAATTGTGGGGTTTGTGCAATCGTAGCCCAGCTCGCAGTACCTCGAATCGGGATTGAACTGCATCCCTTCTGGGCAGTCTTGGGTTAAGGCAATTAAATCCCCCTCGTCGTCCTCATAGCATATTACAAATTGATAACAGTTACCATTCTTGGGCAGAAAGCCTGTTGTTGCGCAAACTTCCTTTACTGTGGTGCCCGTTCCAGGTTGTACGGTGGTGGGATTGGGATTTGGACTTGGTGACCCGGGCGCATCAGTTGGCTCTGGTTCCTTGGTGGGAGCTGGGGAGTCAGTTGGCTCTGGTTCCTTGGTGGGAGCTGGGGCATCAGTTGGCTCTGGTTCCTTGGTGGGAGCTGGGGCGTCAGTTGGCTCTGGTTCCTTGGTGGGAGCTGGGGCATCAGTTGGCTCTGGTTCCTTGGAGGGAGCTGGCGCATCAGTTGGCTCTGGTTCTTTGGTGGGAGCTGGGGCATCAGTTGGCTCTGGTTCCTTGGTGGGAGCTGGGGCATCAGTTGGCTCTGGTTCCTTGGTGGGAGCTGGGGCGTCAGTTGGCTCTGGTTCCTTAGTGGGAGCTGGGGCATCAGTTGGCTCTGGTTCCTTGGTGGGAGCTGGGGCATCAGTTGGCTCTGGTTCCTTGGTGGGAGCTGGGGCGTCAGTTGGCTCTGGTTCCTTAGTGGGAGCTGGGGCATCAGTTGGCTCTGGTTCCTTGGTGGGAGCTGGGGCATCAGTTGGCTCTGGTTCCTTGGTGGGAGCTGGGGCATCAGTTGGCTCTGGTTCCTTGGTGGGAGCTGGGGCATCAGTAGAATCCTCAAAATTGCCCGGCGGTATTGTCGGGTTCTCAATGTCGCTGCCATCAGCTGCGACAGCATCCCGCGCCCGCGCAACACATTTTGCCAACTCCGAGCTGAAGCTCATATTGTCCTGGCACCTCAAACGCCTCAATGAGTAACCACCATTGGGTGTTGGTTCGCAAGCAAAGTACTCCTGCGCATTATCCACAAGCGCAATGAATCCAGTGCGACTGCAGGGATGGCTATCTCCGGCCTGGGCGGCTCCGCATAGCACCAGGCACATGGCGGCCAGTGCCAAGTGAATGTTTAACATTTTCGTAGCTTAATGTACAATGACGTCCCTTTTAGGCAATATCTTTAGCGACTCGTTACTTGTTTCGACAGACTAACTGGATTGGGCTCTAGGCTCAGTTCTTTTATAGTCGATCACAAACAACTTAATGACAATTTTCGAGATTGCGTTCGATTAGCTGATAAACGAGCCGCCGTTGGTGCTGGCCACAAGCCCATATAGAGAGTGAATATTAAAGAATTTTAGTCTTTATTCATGCAATACAGAAAGAAAAAAAAATTATAGAATTTAAGAACCATAACCAATTGAGACTACGCTATACACCAACATAGATTGTGAGTGGAATCTGAGGAAGATTGGATTTAGAATTCGAAACTGGGCTGCTCTGGGGACTCGGCGCTCTCCACGGACAGGGGTTTGTTAGCCTTGGCGTCCTTCTTGGCCTGTTCCTTGGCCGCCTTCTTGGCCAGCTTCTCCTCCAGCTTTTGCTGCTTGCGCGCCAATTTCTCTTGATTCTTCTCGGCCTTTAGGCGCAGCTTTTCCTCCGCCTTCAATTCCTTTTGTTCACGCTTGATGGCCGCCAAATCACTAGCTTCCAGCGCCTGTCCGGGCAATAATAGCGTCCAATCGTAACGCCAGCAGCGGCCTATCAAAGGCTCAAAACGCTGACCAACGGAGCAGCGCACAATGTACTTGTGGAAACCACCGCGCAGATTCGGCACACAGTTATAGTAGTGGGTCTCATCGCTGCCGGCAAAGCGTCCGGGCCTCTGGCACACGAACGCATCGCTGTCGCATTCCGCCAAATCTCGCGTGCAGCGGCCGTGGGTGGGCGAGAAAGCCAGCAATGGAGGGCATACCATATCATAGGACTTCAGCTCACCCGTCAGAGGATTCAGCAAGCAGTTGTGGAAGCGCTGACAGTCGCCGCTGATGTCAGGGAATAGACCCACGGTCGGGCACTCGAATACGGGCGGTGCCGGTGGAGTTGGTGCAATTGTGGTTATAATTGGCTCCGCTTCTGTGGTGGTGGTGGGCAGCTCCTCGCTGGGTGTGGTGGTCGGTGGCTCCTCGCTGGGGCTTGAAGTGGACGGCTGCTCGCCGGGGCCTGATGTTGTCGACTGCTCCTCGCCGGGACCTGAAGTGGACGGCTGCTCGCCGGGGCCTGATGTTGTCGACTGCTCCTCGCCGGGACCTGAAGTGGACGGCTGCTCGCTGGGGCTTGAGGAAGACTGCTCCTCGCCGGGACCTGAAGTGGACGGCTGCTCGCTGGGGCTTGAGGAAGACTGCTCCTCGCCGGGGCCTGCAGTGGTTGACTGTTCCTCGCCGGGGCCTGCAGTGGGCGCAACTGTGGTCTCCTGCTCGGGCTCGTTGGGATTGAGCGTGGTGGCCGCATCCGTAGCCGCAGTAGTCTCTACACCGCCTTCCGTTGGTATATCCGCTCCAATTGTTGTTGTATCCAGCTGCTCTGTGGGCTCTGTTGTTAGTTCCTCTGGCTGATCTGTGCTTCCAATTGTTACCTCCCAGCCACTGCCTTCGCTGACTGTTGTTGTCTCGCTCCAGGCTTCTGCTTGACCTGGCAACTGGGCATTGCCATCGCCGCTGAGGGCCAGAATGCCGCAGGACTTGGTTATTAGCTGCAAGTGACTAACTATTAGATATCCATATCCTGAGCACACGGTCAAATGAAACTCACCAGGGCTGCGCAGAGCAGTAGCACCGAGGATGCTGTGAAGAACTTTCCACGTCTCGCTGTCATCGTTGTTGTTTTGGTTGTTTTGGTTGTCGTCGTCGTCGTCATCGTGTTGCCGGTGGCTAACTTCGGTCGATCGTTGTATGAGCTACTGCCGTTACCCACACCCTATTATATAGCAGAATCTTGGCGCCGGATGCTGCGGCTTATCAACCCTAGCGCCTAATTGCCAACCTGGCCCTATCTCCATCTCCAGTCTGACTTAGTATATAGCGCAAATAAAACGTTGCTTTGGCGTCATCAACCATGGCAAAATACAGTTGTAAAGCCATAAAATCAGCTGCTGCTGCCACGCCCAGCACAGCTCCCTGTCCACGGATGTGAAACGGAAGTGTGTAAAGATATACTCAGTCTTGATAAGCGCCATGATAGGAGGTCAAGCGACAGACGTGTTCATGTTGTATCTGGGCGAAATCTGAATCTGGATGCGCTCCGATCGTACAGTCGGGTACTTTTTACCTATCTCCCCCGGCCGCTCAGCATTATTTATTGGCATGAACCTTGCCTGTTTGAGTGATAAAAGAAAAAAAACAAGTATGAATCACTAAGATTGCATATATTTTTGTTTTTTACTTTTACTTTCCATTTAACACTTATCCTTTTGCTACACGGTTTCAAACTAAACCGATCCGACCGATTTCTCCATGATATATAGAGCGAGTAGAACGGAAAATTATTAAAATAAAAGTATATGAAAAGCCAAAACAAAGCGGAGCTTAAAACAATTCTGTTTAGATCGTTAGTCGAGGGGTTGATCATTTGTCTGGAGCTGGCATAATTCATTTCCTGGTATATATTATCAAACTATTTTCTTCTGATCCAGTATTTCCAAAGGATATATAAACCAACTTTTTTTTTCGGTATAAAACTAAAAAAAAAACCAGACAAAAATGTGTTTCAGTTTTGTTATAGCCTTTAAATGCAATTAAAAAATAAGAAAATACTGTTGCAGTCCTCGCTAGTAGAGCTTAGAAAGAGGGATGCCGGTTCGAGTCCCCTGCCAATGCAGGTTAGGTTTATACTTTAGAGCTTTATCCTATATTCACAGGAGTAATGAAAATCATAACTGTTAGCTTAATAAAAGTTGTTAATTGGACTACGATTGATTATTTTTACGGTTAGCTTATGCACTCTTTTCTGATTTATTTTCGCTACATTTAGATGCACATCTTGCAATAACAATAATCAAATCACATTTTGTAATCTTAATATTTGCTTTACTTCTAAGAGATTGCATTTGGTCAAAGTTGTTGTTGTTTTTCTCCGAGTCCAAATAAATATATTATCGTGTTACGCAATTGGGTAGAAAAGTGCACTCAATAGATTAACTTGGTTCACTCGAAATGGCCCATATACTTAGTATTACCGGATCGTATGCTGCACGTTATCAGAGTGCGATGTCTGATCAGCTGGCGTCTGGTCATAAACATAATCCTCTGCTGGCGTTGCAGGAAAGCCAACAGCGTCAACGATGAAGACAAACTTTTTACATATGTATCTGACGTTAATCTCTGAATGACACACACACACCCGCACACACACACACACACGCACACACATACACTTTGTGGATGGGTGGGTGTTTGTATGTAGATATCTTCAATGTGATAAGCGCGATTATTATCACAGTTTTTTTTTTGTGTTTTTGCCATTATCTAAACGGGTTTCGGTTTGGTAAATGATGAATGCTAACGGCCAGACGACGCGCCTCGCACAGTACCCGCACATTAAAATTCCATACACGAAAAGCAAACGGATCCGGATCATCCCCAGAGAGGTCGCATTCTCTATTGCCGCGCTAGCCAGGAATGACGACAATGCCAATGGCAACAGTGGCAGCGGTTCCAGTGGCTGCTACAGCCGTACGTCGCACCGCTGCCCGGGCCACCGCCGGTGTCCAACGTCGCCGGGTGGTCAAGAAGCACATACAACAGAAGTACATGCTCTGCGGCTTTGCCATACACGTAAATAGCAGCTCTCACTCTCTCTCCGTCTCCCCTCTCTCCCCCTCTCCCTCTCTCTCTCTCTCTCTCTCTCTCTCTTTCTCTCTTTTCTTCTACATGTGGAAGGGCTCTCTTTATTAATCTCTCTCGTTCGTATGCTGCGTCAATTCTCCAGGCCTTTCTGGCAACACCCGCGTATTTGTATGGCAATATTGTGGAATCGGACAAGGATCTGGTGCTGCGCATTTGGCCAGCGATTGTCTATCAGGCAACCGGCGAGCTTTGCCGCTCCATTATGGAGCATCTGGACACAGAGTATAGCGGTCGTGCTCGGGAAACGAATCAATATAGGCGCATCTTTCTGCTAGCCACATTGATTGCATGCCTATCGCTGATGATCAGTGGCATATTCTTCTCGTCCGCCTGGGTGGTGGTCACCACCACCACCCAAACGGTGGCCATTGTCTTCTACGGCTGCTTTGCGGGTAAGCAACACATCGTCACCAGCTGCCAGCCAAATCCATTGAAAGTCCCAGTGGCCTTTTAGGTATTGGCTCCAGCCTGTATTTGTGGAAAACCCATGTTATACTGGAGGCAGTGCGTCCGCGAGAGGACAAATACGTGCGCAAAACAATTCATCTGTGCGGCGAAGCTTTCTGCCAGCTGTTCCTGTCGTTCGTCTTCAC
The DNA here is from genome assembly GCA_037075305.1 of Drosophila kanekoi. Classification (NCBI taxonomy): domain Eukaryota; kingdom Metazoa; phylum Arthropoda; class Insecta; order Diptera; family Drosophilidae; genus Drosophila; species Drosophila kanekoi. Next base: position 3,833,627 of record JBAMCE010000290.1, read on the forward strand.
CAGCCTGCGCACTCTGTACGGCACAGCACAGTCCATTGTTTTGATGTCGGCAATGCTGGTGAATCTCATTCCACTGAGCCTGATCATCACTAAGCATCGGGAGGATGCATTTACCACCAAGCGGATATCAGTGATCAAGGCTGAGACTGGATTCGGTGCATTGCCATTACGTGCCGCGCTAGCGGCTAACTTTGTTGCTGATCAGCTGGACGGGCTGGACACGGCAATGTCATGGCGTAATCCGGCTACAGAGATGACCAGCACAGCGCCTGCGGCAGCTGTCGCCGCGGCCGTCGTGGATACGCACAGCAACTACATGCTCGCCACGGATGAGGCATACGTTACCTATGTTAATCCCAATGGCGTTGAGATTATGGAGATTATACCCGAGGAGGATGAAACGGTGTCCATAATGCGCTCCAGCAATGCCACCATCGATAATTACAGCATGTCGCAATCGCAAGTGCTGCACAAGTCACATTCAAATGGACGACTCCATGCGCAAACTCCTCTTAATCCCACTGGAACGGGCAGCTCATCTCCGCTGCCGGAGGCATACGCGAATCTGGTAAGCAAGTGAAGAAAACGGCCCAGCCACAGTGAATCTCTGATCCTCCTCATTTCCTTGTTGACAGCATCGCATACGTCGCATGTCACGTGCGGTTACCTCGCATTTATGGTGGAATCTTTTGGATAAGATTGCCATGCCGCTGCAGCATGCGCTGATGGTGCCCCAGCTGTATGCCAGCACGCTGCTGCTTTCGGCGGACATATTCAGCTATGTGATGTGCCTGACTGTGCTGCCCGGATTGGCTGTTAGCCATCATGCGCTGAAGAATGCCGAAATTCCATTTCTTTTCTCGCTGCTGGCCTTTCCATGGATGTGCTTTTCGCTGATGACGCCGCGTTTCGGTTCCAGCCTTTACAAACGCAAGCTACAGTGGTACACATTGGGCAGCATCTGCAAGTGCCTGGCGCTCATTTGTAAGCATTAGAGTGCTGAAATCACATTACACGTACAACTGTTTATTGTCCCACACCCCATCCCATAGTTATTAGCTTCTCCACATCCAAGCTGCTGCTGAGCGTTTCGGCTGTGCTGTTGGGCTTTGGCCAAGTGGTCACCGCCTTTCTACAGGAGATGGTTTTCCAGTTGGGCATGACGCGCGCCAATTGGACAGCCATACGCCGGCCGGTGCACTTTACCAATGGTCTGCTGATACTCATCTGGGGCGCTCTTGCCCATTGGGTCGTTGTGAACTACTCGTTTCAGGCAACTGTGGGCCTGGCGGGCGCTTTGTATGGATCAACGACATTGCTGTGGAATTTTTTGTTTTTCTGTTGCCAGAGCAAGGATTAACACTATCTCTAGCCATTAGAAAATTCAAATAATAAATACATTCGCGACTATGTCAGGTGTAGCAAGAATTCACATAAATAAACAAAATGGCGTACGTTTTTAAATTTTTGGCGCAAAATATATCGCACAATTGAGTTTCGATAGTTGCCGTACGACTATTTAGTGTTGCAAAATACATTTTGCGCAACAAAGTTTTGGAAAAACTTTGAAAGTTTTTTTTTTAATAATTAGTGCAACAGCATTCAAAAATGCCTGAGGTAAATAAAATGGGAAATCATCAAATTAAAATTCCTTTATAACAATTGCTCAATCGGGCAATAAAAGTGTTCCTAGTTGCATTCAGTATTTTTTGCATAGTATTTTTTTTGGGATTTTCTTTTTTATGTTGATGTGGTTGCTTTGTCGATATGTCAGCCTGTCCGTCAGCACGCTAAATTTCAGGCGATCAAGCTTTTGATTGTAGAAAATTTAGAATATTTTATATATTTTTCGCTCATTAATACAAAGAAAAGAACTGGTAAGTATAAACGCTTGTAACAACTCCATTTTGAGCGCCTATAAACAAACGAAGCACTCGCGACACAAGTTCTGAAGGCGGCGTCCAAATGGCATCAGCCGGCATTAAAATCACTTTACTTACAAAATATTCGTGATTGTATTGAAAGTGCGCGTTGCAAATGCTCTGTTGTTGATCTCTTTTCACCATAAACATTGCATTTGCCCCGCGTCTGCATATTGCGTGTGCGTTACATTTTTGTTGTTGTGCTAATATGTGGCTGTTGCAAAAGCGGCGCGCAAAATTTACAGATGAACCTGGCCCCAGACGCAGACACCTTCGGATGGCGGTCATGTTCAGGTGACCGACAAGAACTGACTTTCTATTATTATTTTTGTTTCTAGTGTACCCCGCATTGCACACTGTAGACAGTGTGCGCGAAACATCCAATATACTGCCCAGTCAAGTAACAGTGGCGGCCAGCGGTGCCAACTGGAATCCAGAGCACGCATTTGCATTGAACGGAGTTGGGCTGCCGCTCGATTGGGATACAGCATCAGTGACAAATGGCGCTGGCCTCTCACCCACGTATGAGCCCATAAACGATTTTGATTTTGATCCAGCGACGCACCAGCAGCAGCAAGAGACCAACGATTTGGAGACAGCATCGGAACTAAACGATTTTTCTATCACATCATCTGCAACTGAGGGAGATTCGGAGCCGGAGTCGGATCCGCGCTTGGCAGCTGTACAACGCACCTTGGACTTCATTGGCGACATCTGCAGCAATCGGCAACTGGACGGTCTGTGGGGCGTTCTGCTGCTGCAGCGTAAACTAAGCGATGTCCGCGAGTATCTGTTAAGGATCTCGATTACATCTGAAGCAGCCATTGCATTCGAGACGGCTGCATTGCTGAAAGAGATTGATTATAAAATAAGCGCTTTATCGTCTAAAATCGAGAGTGCAACGCGCACACAGAACCCACATCACGATCCGATGGGCTTTGATCTATTTAATTGGATACGTCACTGGTTTCTGTTGGGCGGTCGCAACAACAACAACAAGGAGCCACCCAATTCCGGAAACGAGGACAGCGAACACAATCGCAAACGCAGGTGAAGCAACCCATTCAACACAATCCCAATCCTCCCCCAGTGTATCATAATATTTGGCTAACATTTGATTCTTCACTCGATTTCAGCTTTCAAAACGTGGCCTCCGAGGCCACAGCTCCACGTCCGATAAAATATCGCCGTGTGGATAACACATTTCCCAAATTTATGCCGAATGACGGTGAGTATTCGAAAATGATCGGCTTAGTCACATTCCAGTTCGTTCCGTCAGCCTTGTTTGTCCTCAATCGGTAATAGGCGAAACTATTTTCGTGGTCAACAAACACGTGAGCCCTCCTCTGTGGGTATCGCAGCTTTGGGGGCTTGAACCTTTTAATTTGTTCTTCCACCCCTCCTCTTACTTGTCCCCAAGCATTTCACTATATAGTATGTTTAAAGCTAAGAGCGTATGTGCCGTGTAGAAAGAGACATCAGCAAGAAATTGAAGAGCAAAATGAAGAGTCAAGAGAGCTAAGGGTATATATAGAATAGAGGAAACCAGAGAAACGACTGCCTTCAGATTTAAGTAACATTTCATTTGATTGTTTAATAGTTGGCGGCTGTGGAAAGCACACTGCGGTAATTTTGCTTGCCACAAATAGTAAACTATTAGTCCAGCTCTGGCGGCTAAAGCCTGGCCACGATGATCTACATGCATGCACTAGCCTCAGAATCAAAAATGTTTACTCATTGTTCAGTTCAGACTGCACTTAAAATCAATAATTTTCATTAGTTTTTTTTGTTTATTAGAAGAAAGTACCCGGCGTCGCCCGGTAATAATAGTAATACAAGTGGTCGCGAAACTCCTTGTGCATTTGCATTTGCCCAAACTCCATATAAAAATAAGGTAAACTTGAACCAGCGACCTGGCGCTTGTTAGTCCGAGGCTCAAACATGTAAGTCACGCATGCTCATGACGTCACGTTTGGCAGGCACACTTTTATGGCTGCATTGTTTTTGTTTTTTTTTTTTTTTCACCCACTTTGACTACAGTTTTCCCCAACTTGGAGGTTGAATTTTTCAAAAACCTCGTCGTAGTACTCTCTGACAACAAATGAAGTTTTAGTAAAAATTGTAGCATTCAAATATAGTTAGATAATAATAGATTGTCACCTCTTATTTTCATAGCTGATGATTACAGCCACATGGCAACCGCGAACCAGCGCAAGGAACAGGAAAACAACAGCAATCACAATGCCTACCAGACACACAAGCGTCTTTCCATGTTCTGTACACCGCAGACGCGGCAGGTGCGTGTACGCAACACCCAAGCCACTATTTCGGTTGATCTGTCCGACTCGGAGGAGCCGCAGCATAATGAAAGCAATATGTATCAAGCATTTGCCGATCGTCTTGTTTCAAACGCGCAGCCCCCTCCTCGTCAAGAAGAATTTGGACGCAACTCATCGTCAGCGAGAAGACCAAATTTGCTGTACTCCGATGCCGTGCGTTTCGGCACAAATGGTTTTGTCACAGATCTAAACTATCAACAACGTCCTGCTAGTAGCCTATCATCATCCGAGGCGCGTTTGAACGGGCATGTCAGCAATTTATATGACTCGAGCGTCAGCAGGGACAACATAATGGTGTTGGAGGAGCAACGCAACGAGCATAATCAGTACGTCAATCTGATCAATAATCTGACTCTCCATGAGCGCGAGTGTGCGCGCCGTGCCGGTGCTGCTCGTGAAATTGAAAAGCCACCGCCTCCGCCGCCACTGCAGCCTATTAGCCTAAATAGCAGCGACTGGCTGCGGGGTCTAATCAAAAGCAAGCCCGAGTCCCGTGCGCCCCTACGCTCCGAGTACGCCAAGCTGCTGGATTACAATTCGAAGCCGCAACAGCAACAACAGCAACAGCCATGCTCACTGGCCAAGAAACCGCCGCCACCTCTCATGCAATGCTACGAACTGGGCAGCAGCTCCTCCAGCATAAAGTCAGACAAGCCCGAGGTCACTGAGATCATAGATGATGATCAAGGAAAGCAAGCGAATAAGTGAGTGTCCCTTTGACAGCTAGTTCGGTCGCATGTCCCCGATTAAATTCATTTTTAATAATATTCAAAAGTCTTTCTCAGTTCATGAAAGCTCTACCTAAAATTGTTGTTTACACAGTTTGCTTACAACTTAAAAAAGCTTTCGATATAATATATAAGATTTTATACTTCCATAGAACACAAATGATGCAACCACCACCACCACCCGGCCTATTGATGTCCCGGACCAAAGCTCTGCAGCTACGCCACAGTAAATCCATCTATTTTGCTGATAACTATACAGATCTCTTTAATGAGAAATGTGCGCGTATGCAACAGGAGGTGAATCATGCAAAGAAACTGGTTATTCAAGAGTAAGTGTAATGCTGTCGAGACGAATGCCTAAATCGGTTTTTAAGATCATAATGGGTGGAAATGTTTTTTGGCTAATCATCCAACTGCATTCGGTCTCATGCTTTCCAAAATTTGTAGGCTTAATGAATAATTATTCCACAGAGCTGAAAGAACAACAGAAGAGCGTCGTGCTTTTGAGCAGGGTTTGCGCGAGAACTTATCCAAACGACGTTTCATTTCCCAAACATTGTTTGTGTTGGAGAAATATCCATTAGAGGAGGAAAGCGAACCAGAATTTATTCCATTCACCGATGCCCATCAGCAGCGCTATAATGACCTAGTCTATGGCAGGGCCGACCAGGTGAACTCATCTATTTTTTATATTATTATATGCATATCACTTATTCATTTGATCTCTAGGTACTTATTACAAAATTCAGCCTGAGTATTACTCGCAATGATATTCGCACGCTAGCTGGAAGTTCTTGGCTAAACGACGAGGTTATTAATTTCTATATGAACTTATTAACCGATCGCTCGCAACGCAAGGAGGGCAAACTGCCAAGTGTTTATGCCATGAATACATTCTTTGTGCCCCGGCTGCTGCAAGGCGGTTATAGCAATGTGAAACGCTGGACTCGCAAGGTTGATATATTCAGCAAAGATATAATTCCGGTGCCTGTGCATGTGAGCAACGTTCACTGGTGCATGGCCATCATCCACATGAAGAACAAAACAATTCGCTATTATGATTCAATGGGCAAGCCAAATTCGGAGGTGTTGAACGCCCTAGAGAATTACTTGCAGGAGGAGTCGTTGGACAAACGTAAGAAGCCGTTCGACACCAGCGACTTCACAATTGAGAATGTCCAGAATGTGCCCCATCAGACCAATGGCAGTGACTGCGGTGTGTTTAGCTGCATGTTTGCAGAGTATATAACACGAAATAAGCCGCTCAACTTCTCCCAGGAGCACATGGAGTACTTCCGCAAGAAGATGGCCCTTGAGATTTGTGGCGGCGAGCTCTGGATGTAAACTGATGGCCGCCCAAAAAACATAAAACAAAAAACAAAAAAAAAAAACAGTGTACCAACATTATCATTAACTAAGCTAGCTTCCCTTTCTTTTTTTGTATAATTTATTTATTATTGATAATAATGCGTGTAGGACAAGTTGGCCGGCGCATCTTAATTTTGAACTTAGAATTAAACGTTTCATTTTCGTTTTCAATCTCATGGCTCTGTGCTCACACGATACACACGCACACACACAATATCAGACAGACAGACAGACAGACACACACACGCACACACACAATATCAGACAGACAGGCACACACACAGATACACCCTCCCCCTTGATTGGAATTTAAAGAAAAATCAATCTTAATTATTTCAGTTTTGCTTTTACGTCTTAGAGACTGTGGTATACAGACTTTTAGCATTTAAGTCGTGAAACAAGACACACCTAGCAGGCGATCCAAAACACTACACTACAAAAGAAAAATAAAACCAGATAACTACTACTAATTGTAACACATGAAAGCAAATCAACTCGTGTAATAAATAAAGAAACTAAACCGCGATTTTTTAAAGTTTTTTTTGTGTTAAATTGATAAGCCAGGCGAACTGATTCATTGTCTAAAAAAGCACACACTTAATAAGGAGGTACTACAGTTCTAAGCCAATCCGTTTCGAACCCAGAATTTCCATTAGTATTATACTGCCTACCAAATGGCAGACGAACTGAACCATTGAAAACAAAATAAGTTTACGTTAAACTCACGGCCAGAGCTTTAATAACTTGGGTCCCGACCGTTGGATTTATCTAACCATATTGAGCAGATCCCAATTTTGGGCAGGTATCGAATTTAGTCCGCGACATCTATATGAATTGGAGTGTTTTCAGTAGAACGGCCAATCATAAGTTTAAGATTGAATTAAAAGTTAGAAAATGTATGACAAGGCTTGAACCAAAGCCTGGGCTTGCGGATGGGGCAGAGCAAATAACGATTGTTCAAATGCTTAATAAAATACTTACCAACACTCTCCATGTTGAACAGTTTTGACCATTTGCATGTGTTGAGAAATGATGTATGAACTGGGCGACAGGTTTTTGCAAGGTCGAATCAGCAGCTTAAAGCTAGTGCCATCTGTTGTTTAATATGGAAACTAAGCATGCGTTGAGTGAAGTGCATTAAGGAGGATGCCAGACTTGAGAGGGAAGCTATTTGAAATTCGCGCTCAGTTTGTTGCTGCAACTCAGTCTGGGGAATCAACCAAATCGTATATAGTTGACATATAAGCAACTGATCGAATGTTAAATTGTTCTATGAATAACCTTATACTTGCACACATCTCTCGTTCAATGTCAACAGTCTTGAGTCAACCGTATTTGATTCGACTTGCGATTAAAAAGATCTATTATCGCAATACGTGTGCGAAATCTGAAGCAAAGATTCCTGAACCTTATTCAAAAGCTCTTAACTTTTTTCCTTAACTTTAAACCTATTGAAATTGCCTTTGTGTAACAGGATGCCGAAAACATTCATTTTCATTAATAGAGATCCTGAGCAATATTTTCCGAGCAGCCACAGCCCCGCATTACACGGAGACCGCGCAGTGCGCATATCTGCCTCTCGCTCTAATCGATTGTTTCATGTGTTTTTGTTGCCTGTCAAGAAAATAGATTAGCAATAAATGCATAAATTCATTTTTGCAATATGCGCTAGCATTGACATGAGAAAATAATAAAATTGCTTTGCTTCTGAAACTGCTTAGAAAACGGACGTATAACAAACATAACGAAATCTCTCAAATTTGCCTTCATAAGCGTATATCTAGCTAAATTATATTTATTTTCAACTATTTTTACAGGATTGTGTAAATTCATAGAAAAAAAATTAAATAAAAAAAATACCTTAGTCTCTAATGTAATTCACCCTTACACATATACATACGTAATCCATAAAAGTGTTAATTATTTTATTATTTTTGTTTTGTTTTCTTTTCTTTTTTTGTTTTTCAAATATTACGTTGTGGAATATATTTTTAATTTGGAGAAAAAAAAAAAAGGGAAAGAGGAGGTGTTTATATACAGAACCGATCTTGGAGCTGGGCCACAATCAGAACGTACACACAGTACCGAGAATACACTAAAAACAAAGTATCACTTTTCTAAAAGTTTATTCGTATTAGTTTACTTTCTTATAACAAGCACGGGGAACTGGAATTGTCATAGTAAATAATGTAAGGAGTTACTGTTAAATCGAAAATTAAAATATATCTATGTAATATTCTCTACACTTCTATGAATATCATCTCGGTGGCGAGTTGTTCTCTGGCAAAAACAAACAAAAAAAAAAAAGATATTTTTTTTAAGAAAATAATAACTGTACATACATTTGAGGTATATAACGTGACCATCATTCATATCAGGTGTACGGTATTCTTAGTAAAGCGGTAACATTATAATGCTACGAATATGCATATGCGGCTGTTGCGTTCTCTCGTATGTGAATCGATTTGTCACGCCATATTCTATCTAATATGTATCTGCATACTAGTCCTAATAATGTGTATGATTCTTGCTGTTTGCTTAGGAAGTCTCTCGATATTTGCCGATTTCAACATATTTCGTATATATATACACATATGCACATACATATATATATATATATATATGTGTGTGTGTGTGAGTGTTTTTCCCAGATCTCGCTCGTTATATATATATATATATTTATTTATTTATTTTTTATTAATTTATTGATACATCCATCCATCATCCATCATGCCACATATCGAAGTATGCCCCACATCAAGAGATTTTGCACGATCTGCAAGCTTGTGCAAACGTACGATATCAAAAAAGCATAATTTACTCTATCGTATATACATATATATATATACATATACATGTGTATCAGTGTATACGTGTGTCTGTGTGTGTGTTTGTATATAACTGAGTGTTAATTGGCCTGCATAAAAGGATCATAATGCATACAGGTTGCTCCTCTTAAGCATTGGCAATACTTTCCTAGTGTACATGTTCTTGTTCTTGTTGTTGTTTTCGTAATTGTTGTTGTTGTTGTTAAAACTATATACTCTTTCAGAATCAATCTCCTTAGTATAAAGCCAATGGTTTAAATAATACTTCAATATGTATGTACATGGCCAAGACAACAGCCGTGCCGTGCCGTCAGTGTCCCTTATTTCTTGTTTTTTGTTTTGCTTTTTGTTATTTGTTTTTTGTTTTTCTTTCTTTCTTTGTTTCATATAATGCGTACAAGCGCTCGTATGTATATGTTTAACAGCCTAAAACATACAATTTTATATTCATAATACATCTGGATTCAATTAGTTCGACTCCGGACTTCGACTATCGGAAATCTAACATCCAATTAGGTTTATGTATTTACACAGAAAAACAACTCCAGCTCTGCCCATTTGCCAGAGCAACTGCATTTATATGGAGGAAACTTCACATCCAAATCGGACAAAAAAATTTATATTAAAAAAAAAAAACAAAAAAAATGAATTTACTTTTGGGAATGTTGACACATTCGCGAAATTTGAATATTGGATATAAGGTCCGATCCGATCCGATCTCGATCTCGATTCTTTTATGATATTGATAAAAGTTTTCTTTTTCTTTCGTTTCTTTCATTTTTAAATGCTGACAATATATTCATTGTGATAATTTAGTAGTATTTTCTTCTTTTTTTATAATTTTTTTTTTGTTTTTTATTTTTAATTTTTTTTTTGTTTTTTTGGGTTTTTCGTATTCTGAAATTGTATGATAATACATATTTAGTTATATATGTAAATATATGTATTTATATATGCATATATACACATAAATATGTAGAGAGATATCACCCGCCACTGAGTTAAGTATTTCAAATTATCACGTTTCATTGAGTAGTTGCAACTCGAATGAGTAAACGCATCATTTTGTTTGTTTGTTTAGTTTAGTTTAGTTTCATTATTGGTGAATCATCTAAATTTAATAAATGGGGGAAATATGTACCAATATACGTAATATGTATATACATATGTTTTGTATGCTCGTTTCGTGGTAACGATTGCTGAGAATGACATGGATGAATTTCTTCAAGTTATAAAATAATTCGTTCTTAGTGTTTTAGGAGAAACTTATCATTGAAGCACAGAAATAAGATTTGCAGACAGTTGAATGTCATTTTAATCTAACCATATACTTATATATTATGTTCTTAAAATAAAACTTATAAAAGGTTTCTTTGTGATTTTCTCCTTCAGTAATTCATGGAAATTTGATTACTTATATTATTAAAAAAAAAAAATTAATTTTATAATTATTATACATATATATTTATATATAAATATATATATATATTTTATAATATATACTTGTGTATATATATGCAACACACACATTAGTTAACCCTGGATCCTAGGGATTAACTAACGTTATTTCCTTGTTCGCGATGACCAACGACGATAGTGTATAAATAGTGAAGAGTATTTTACTGCTAGACCTATTGATTCTCGTCATCATCACCGTCGCCATCATCGTCGTCATGCTGCTCATCCAGCTGCTGGTGCTGCTGCTGGGCAGCTGCCGCAAGTAACGCGGCTTTCTGTACTGCTTGTGCCTGCGCCTGGATCGACGCTTGCATCGAAGGTGCTGACATGGCAATTTTCCCGCTTGTCTTGTACTCGGTCATTTCCTAGAAATTGGGCAAAATTATTCAAATAATTGAGACAACTCGCATAAAGCCATTGCACATACCCGTTCATATCGTGCCTTGTCCCTTTCTGCCATCGATTCATACTTTTGCTTAACTTCAGGATCGACGTCAGACCATTTGCGGCCAAGCTCTTTGGCAATATCGCCCACACCGTATTCCGGATTAAGAGCCTTTACCTTATTTCTTTCATCGTTGCAGAACCAAAAGAACGCAGACCTAATCAAATCACAGTAAATAAATTAAATTAATCGTTGTTGCTTACAGAATTGTGTACAAATATGAATATTAGTAAATATTAGTATAATCAATTTTGCTACGAACTCACAATGAACGTTTTGGCGCATTCGGATCCTTGATTTGTTTTCTTTTCTTGCCACGGCCCACAACAGCACCCTTGGGCGGCACATAGTTTTGCATCTCTGTCTCGTAACGTTGCTTGTCTTTTTCAGCCATTTCATGGAAGCGTTTTTTCTCCTTATCGACCATCGTCTAATTGGAGAGTAAAACCAAATGGTAGATTCTTCCATAGTTTGTATATTGGCGGGTATTCGATTGATTGGATATTGTCGAAACAAATCAAACATATCGTTCAATATCGAAAGCCCAGGACAATAATTACCTTCCAACGCTCGGCGCACTTCCGTGAGAATTCAGCGAAAATCACTGTCTCATCGGGATGCTTCTTTTTGTGCTCCTCCCTGCAAGTTTGTACAAAGTATGCGTAAGCAGTCATTCGACCTCTGGGTTTCGCATCAGCTTTTCCTCTGATCATTGGGCTCTACAAGGAAACCATCGGTTGATTAATGAAATTTCACAATTGATTTGAAAATTTAAATCATTTACCCCGGCCGAATTGATGACATTCTGTTGCTGCTGTTGTTGCTGCATCTGTTGTTGTTGCTGTTGTTGCTGCTGTTGTTGCTGCTGTTGCTGCTGTTGTTGCTGCTGTTGCTGCTGCTGTTGCTGCTGCAACTGGGCAGCTGTGTTGGCATCCACCTGGCCCTGATTGGCGGCCGAATACCACCACTGGGAGCCGGGCACCGCTGCGGCGGCCGCGGCCTGCGCCATATTTAGGCGGTAATCATAGCCGGTAGTTGCCGCATTGGAGGTGGCAACAACTTGTGCCATTGTTGTGGCTGGATTCGGGAAACTACTGGCCATTTTGTATGTAAATAGCTGCTGGGTGCCAACGCCGGATGTGGTGTTGGAGCTATTTTGATGTGCCTGCTGTTGGTTCTGCTGGACAACCACTTGATGTTGTTGCAACTGTTGCTGTTGTACTGCAGCCGCTTGTTGTTGTTGCTGCGCAGCCAGTTGCTGCTGATAGTGTTGAATTGTTTGCTAATCAATAGTTTGTTGTTGTGGTTGTTGTTTTTGTTATGAATGTGTTTATGTGTGGGTGTGCATGTAAATGTATATTGTGAATGAGTGCGAAGCCAATACGAACAAGTCAAGCCAAAAATTATCCAAATTTCATTTTCGCGCTGGCTTCGCACTTATCACCGAATTAAATAAATACGTAACTTAAACAAAAACATTATTAATTTATGTAAGGATAGTTGATCAAATATATCGAACTTTTATATTTGTTTCAGAAACATTCATAATCGATATTAAAAATCAATATAGAGCCAACATCCAAACATAAATTATATCGAGATTGTGAAATATATACAAAACTGACCTAGGACTTATATATGTAAGTATGTACGTATGTATGTATGTATGCACGTATCTATGTATGTTTAAATGTTCTATATTTGCTTGAACTATTCATAAGGCATTCGCAATTAATATTGTTATAAAGATAATTAATCCTATGCAACTTGTTAAAATGCGAACAAATAATGAAAAAATAAAAAAACACCTGAAAAAGAGAGCAAGCCGTAGAGATCTTGCTAAGCTACGGTTGGCATTTGGCGCCAAAAACGATCTCTCGCTGCCGCTGGCGGGTTTCACGCTCAGCAGCACACACACATGCATACTTGTGCTAGTATACGGTGAAAACGCGCATGAGCATGAGTTCCAAATGGTTGGAGCAGCAACATCTGCGGCGTTGCACGTTCCAATTCTCAATGATTCCATTCACTTCTGCCAATAACACTCCATGCTGCGCTTCTTATTAGCAATGGATGTATCAAAAATGTAAACAAATTGTTACGCGTATTTATGTATGCATATGTATGTACACGATTTCGTGTACGTACACGCAGGCCAACATGTGTGCTCATACAAATGGGCATGAGTGCGAAAATATAAACAAATTTTGACAAAAAAAAAAATCAGCTGTTCACGATTTCCTTTGTGTCGAAAAGAGTCGCCGAAATGCAACAACTGAGAATGGGTTTTGAGAAAGGCACGTTTTTTTTATAAAGAGCAGGTTCATTCGGTTCATGAACCAATTTATCGGCTGTTCTTTTATTCTGTCAATGCCAGGGGTGTCTTAACTACTCATGCAAAAAACGGCAACACTGGCAAAACATACAAACACATGTACACATTTGATGTATACATGTATGAGTGAGAGCCTCGGTGAGAAAATAAAATAAAATGCTCTTTACAACGTAAATATGTTTCTGCGTTCATATACACGTACATATGTGCGTACAGAGAACTGACAAAGCATTTCGAGTTTAAACACACACACACACATACACAAATGTACATACATACATACAAGCATATTAGTTGTAGTTGCTTCTCACAGCAAGAGACACTATACAAAGAAAAGAATTCACATGGGAGCACCACGCATATATGTATGTATGTATATTTATATACGTATATACATACACATACATATGGTATGTACATACATGCAGCCAATTTCAGATTACGCAAGCTTCGATGTTGTGTGCATACATACATTTCATTTCAAGTTTTCATTTGTATGTTTGTATATGTATACATTTATAGCTTAACTATGCATACACAAATGTATAACACACGCACACACAGCTGTGTTTGTGTCTGCTCAACATTTGAAAAATCGAGGCACATGTCATTTCCAATTTTATAATGTTAAATATACATACATATGTATGTCTGTATGCATTACAGTTATGTATGTATATGCCTGTAAATACATACGCATGAACTATGCAATTTAGGTGTTCTAAATTAACAACATGCATAAGTAAAAGCCGAACGAGCAACAAAATAAAATAAAATAAAAATGGCGGCCATAGATGCGCACGCAAAATAAAAATGTTGCTTGCATGTATGAATATATGTATGCATATACGCATAGCGTCGTTTGTATGTATGTATATACGCAGCTACATATGTATGTATGTAGTTTCTTTTCAAATGTATGCATGTATGCTAGTAATGTACAAATGTATGTACGTACATGAAAAAACTTGGTAAAATGTATGTACCAATGTTAATACTAATACACATGTATGCATTGAGATTCCAACTCGGCCATTGTAAAATTTCCATACTCTCTCATGCGTCTCATATTATATGTATGCATGTATGTATACATCCATACATACGTATGTATGCTCCAATGTATATTCATATGTACATATGAATGTATAGAAATTCAAGTGCGTGTTTGCCAATTTAATTTGTTGTTGGCGGGAAAAAATCTTTAACTTGCGACACTAAATGCTGTTTGACGCTGTAGAGCAAAATAGACGATAAACGCCAGAATAGTTCGTGCAAAAATACATACAGACATGTACATTCGTGTGTGCGTGCGTGTCTGTGCACTTAAGCTTACCTGTATTTGATGAAAATGTTCCATGATTTAAGACGATTCCTGTGCGAATGATTCGTACTGAGGGTTGCGGGGAAGAGTTCAAGTTTTTTTTATAGCTTAATATGCGTATGTATTTTTGCAGGTATGCGTTCTTCTTCTTTCAATTTTTGCACTGCACTCAACACAAACTCAATGGCCAAAATAATCTGAAAGCCAGTTGCAACTCGCATTCGTTTATTCTATGTACATATGTACGTTATATTGATTATTATACATACATATATACATATATATGTATTTATGACGCAGGAACTAGCAGACGCCACACGGTAATTTGAAAATTTGTTACCGATTCTTACGGCGAATCAGCGTAACAGCGAACGAAACGATAAACGTAACGTAACGCGAGTTTGGAGTTTGGTGCTTCTTCTGTTGTTATTGTTTGTTTTTAGTTAGTAAAAAATAAACAAACGACGCCACAAACGCAGCTTTATTGCAGTAAATGTGTTTTTGTTGGTATCAATGCGGAAAAGATGAGGTTCGCGCGCCGCTCGCTTGATTGAAAACACACACAGAGAGAGTACCAACAACGAATGCAAAGGCTATTGAATTGAATAGCCGTCTCTGCCTTACTGTGCTTCATAGCCCAGCCTGGCTAGCGCCAGACTTCTGTATGCGTTGAATGCGCAAGTGTGTGCGTTTGTGTGAGTAACTCTGTGTCTGTGTGTGAGAACGAGAGAGAGGGAGAGAGAGAGCCAGCAGCCAGCGGCGTGCTCTGAGTACAGTTTACTGAGCACACTTTCTCTCCTGCTGCCCAATGAGTGTTAAGTGTGTGTATGTGTGTGTGTATACACGTGGTGGAGGGAAACAGGCCTTATAACATTTTTGGCTTGTTACTTTTTATACTAAGGTTCATGCAAACATATGTACATACACTGTAAGTAAACGTCTTCAAACATATATACACACATGCAAACATACATAATACATTCATATGTACCTTACTTCTAAATGTACATGCATAGAAACAAACCATGTATGCACTTAAACATATTTACACATGGGCAGGCATGTACATACATACATACATATGTATGTATATACGAATAGGGTACGTCTTCGATAAATTACTACTTCAATCATTTTATATTTGTCTACAAACTGCCCATACATCATTAAAACGCACTTAAAAACCAGCCGAATATGTATGTACATTTGGTATACATGTTTGTATGTTTGTTAGCAATTATGTACATGTCTGTGAATGTACATACGTACATATTTACCTATGCACGTACGTTCAAATGTACATACACATGCATATGTATGTATGCATCCCCATCCCATTCCAATAATACATTCACATTTATTTGAATGTGTGCGTTTGTTTTTCGCCTCTACACAAACACAAAAATGCATGTACATATATTATTGGACATACACACACAATGATATTCTCGCTACATACACATGTTTCATTTTGCGTTCCTCGTCTGACTGTACTTCAAAACTCTCTCATTTTAAAAAGAGAGAAACATGGTTGGAATAATGCAGCTGTGTGTGAACGTGTTAGTGAGGTCAGAAATACCCAACACACAAATTTTCTTCGATTTTATTTGATCATCACGGGGGTGTTTTTTTTAAATACATATATATGTGCTTACATATAAACATACATCTGATTTAATTTATTTGCTAGCTGTTTAATGACATACAAAACTGTCTAAAAAAAAATAAAAAGTTCAAATATTAACTTTAAATATTGTAAATAAAAAGATATGTAATTATAAATTATAAATATAAATAGTAATTATTATAAGTCATGTGTACATCATAAAACAAAGATTTGAAAAAATTAAATGGATAGTCCCATTCGATAAACGAATTCGAAATATGCTTTTCATTGTAAATTCAACCCGGTAACCGATTCTAGGGATGGAACAGATTGTGAGACGATAGATAATGAATAGAACTAATTGAACTGTAAGTTCAAGTTCGTATTTCAATGGAACCAATTGGGTATAAACATAAAATATTATAGAAAAATATAAATTTTTTAAAGGAAACGTGTATAAACACAATAAAGAATTGTTTAAAAATTGAGTTGACATATTTGAAAAAACGATCAAAACATTTAAAGACAGATTAGAAATGTTAATTCAGCAAATATTCGTTTCTCATATTTAGCGCATACACATCCCTCCCTGTTCCATTACAACGTTCCGCATTGTGACTGTCATCTGTGCGCACGTCTGTAATCATCTGTTTATTTGGATGTGTGTTCTATTCTGTTAATATGAATTGTCGGTATTGGATCTAACTTGTTGTTTAAATTGCAGAAAAACTTGTTCAAACTATTGAAAGATGCCCAACAAATCGGAAATAAATTTACCAGCGGAAGACTTAGACTGGATCCAGTTACGTCAGGATCTGGGGCCAGTTGTCGAAATTGAAACTACAAAGGAAAGACTTGTACGCAAAATCAAGGAGAACCCTTTGGTCCCAATTGGTAAGCGATATACTAGAATTGTTTGAATTTCGTTATGTAAACGCTGCCAATTATCGTTGAAATTTGTTTTCGTTTGTATGCACACAGGATGCCTGGCCACAACCGCAGCCCTAACAGCTGGTCTATACAACTTTCGAACCGGCAACCGCAGAATGTCCCAATTTATGATGCGTACCCGTATTGCAGCACAAGGATTCACAGTGCTGGCATTGATCGTTGGCGTCGTTATGACATATGGGGAGAAAAAATAGTATAATTGTGATCTAATATTTACTCATATACTCATATACTGCAAGTGTATGTAGCATAAATTAAATGGTTATCACACAGTTTTTTTTTTGTTTGTTTACCCAACACTTGTTTTTAACGAGCTGTACAACTCGCTTATTCCCAATTAATGTTATATATATATATTTTTTTTAACGGAAATGTGTTATATGTAGTTAATGTTTATAAAGAGAGATTCGTTACAATCTGTGTTAATTAAATGAACAGTTGTTTGATACTCAGGGACCATGTTGTCAATAAAAGCGTCTGACAAACTGATTTCATCATTGATGTTAACATAATATTGATATGCGTATCGAATATTAACTAAGTTCAGGCAAGCTTTTTGCTGATGTTAAGTTGACATTGGCCTTCGTCTCGGTTAAGTCCTAACCCCCAGTAAAGTTATTTGTTAACAACGTTGTTTTTGATGTTATTATCCATTATTTTAATGCTTTATCATTTGTTTTTGTTTTTGTTTTTTCAACTATAAGATACGCCTAAGGCTTGGGATCAGAGGCCTCATGCCTGTTGATCGGTTCCCCACATGACTGTGGGGTCACCTGGACAGTTCACGCATCGCGGAAGACCGTAACAGTTCATTTCAGTCGTGATACTTTATTTTGTTTCACAAACGATTTTCGATGCATACCTTCAAAAATGTTCGATTTTTCAACACTTTTTCAACCTACGTAAATTATGTTCATAGGCAAAGGAACATGGAATGGTCGCAAAAAATCCAAAGAATTTGGCTACATGTCAAATAATGTGGGGAGCAATTTGAACAATCCGAGTATGTGTATTGGCTGGGTGTGGCTTAGCCAGCAGGGGTTACTTTTTACCCACATCGAATGGAGGTGCGCGCGCATGGGCGCTCTTCGAGCTGGGAATTCTGGCAATTGTTTTCGCTACTCAGTTCAAGGTAAGATTTCATCGGTACAGGACACGTTATTGGATTAAGGTTTGTCAATGTTTAGAGAGAAGTTGCTTCATTTTTCTTCGACTAAAACAGTGTTAATTGCTTTGATATTATCAGTTGCACATATATGTATATCATAGATATGTACTATATGCATCATTCGAGTGTCGACTGCTCGAAGATTTGCTGGATAGTATTTGGGTCGAGCTAAGGGTACACAAACAAAACATTTTCATAATTAACCATAGACATGCGTAAGCGTATGTGTATGTGTATATGTATATGAAAGGCTAAAGACATTTGGCTAATGAAGACACCTTCATTTGTTGGCTTTTTAAAAAGTTTCCTGATAAAACAAGTGAGCTCCACTAGGATATACCCATTCATGCTCTTTTCCATGCATACAAACAAACACACACACACACAAGCGCAC
This sequence comes from Drosophila kanekoi, assembly GCA_037075305.1. NCBI lineage: Eukaryota > Metazoa > Arthropoda > Insecta > Diptera > Drosophilidae > Drosophila > Drosophila kanekoi. The sequence goes on from JBAMCE010000290.1 coordinate 3,852,493, forward strand.
GCACGCACGCACGCACGTACACACACAAATGGGGACGCACGCACGCCGCAAGCTGCGCACTTTACGCTTTTGCCGTGCTTCTTCTGCCCCGAGACCCGCTTTATAAGAAATGCTTCTCAAAGAACTGCCGTGTCTATTGCCTGATTGTTGTGAAACTTTCACGGACTTGATATGGCATCCGTATGTGCTTAAATACAAAAGTCCAAGACGATAGCTACAAAATTGTCTGGGCTTGGGGCTTAAATAACATAACATACATATATGTACACATGTGTGTCAAATAAAAATTTATCTATACCTTGCTTTCAGGCAAAATGAATATCTTACTTGGAAATTGTGTGGGCAGTTGTGACCAGCTGGCTGGTCCGCCACCAGATTTTATACTCTCGATGCCGCCGCCGCCGCTGCCATCATTCCTGATGTCGAAACCGAAGAGCATTGATATATTGTTGCCATCGAATGAGTCTCAGCCATGTTTTGCGGCCTTTATGTGTGGCCAAAACCAGCATAATGATAGCGGCAACGAGCTGATGGAGCTGGTGCGCAGCGATACAAAGAGTTTGGAAAATGTTTGGTTTTTCGTCTCATCGTGCATTGGCATATTTGTGCTTGCCTGTTTCCTGGCATTGATTGTCATCAGATGCAAAGAGTATGTATACCAGATTGATTTTATCTACATATATTTAATTTCATGAATTGTTTTCAAATTTGTACTTAGCACCTTTTTCTCGTATCATGATGCAAATATCAAGCAAAACGCAATCAATGCCCTGGGTGAAGCAACCAAATCGAATGCCTTTACCTCGGGCGGAATACTCTATCCGTGCGCCACAGCAAACAGTCGAGATCTTTTGCAGAGTCAGCTGGTGAACGATAGCCGCCTGCTGTGGGCCACATTAACGCCGCACGGCACCAGGCATTTTATAATTGAGAACTCTCAGGATGGCCATTACGAGTCCGTTGATTATCGCGGCAAGGCGCACAATCAGGTGTTCCGCGGCTATGCCAAGCAGTCCCAATCCTTTGTCAAGGTATCATAAGAAATCTTGGTATGTCAATTTATCGTGTCTACAGCATTTTGGCATATTGCAGTCCTTCGATAACAATGGCTTTGTTGATTACGATTATGAGGATCCCACACCCCTAATGGACTCCTACCACGATGATATGGACTCGGGCTACCAAGAGCCCCATGAAGTAACCGGCTCGCTTCGGCGCTCCCCATTGCGAGCACTCGTATCGTCGCCCTCAGCACATGATATCTCCAATATAACATCAACAAATCATAATCCCAACAATCTGGGGCCGAGCATCCAATCGAATCAAGCGGCCAATACGCTCTCCATCAGCCGTAAGACAACGCTGTCGCGGCGTATCAGTGATGCCTCCTCCCATAATGGAACCTCTATGTAATGTTTAGTGTTACGCGCAATCAAGTTTTTTGTAAATTAAACATGGATTAATTGAGCAAAAGGAAAACAGGAAATATTTGCGTGCAGGAGAAAGCTGAAGATGCGTTCAAATGCCTGTCGTCCATAAAACAAAAAGAATAAAAACTAATAAACTATTCATAAAGTATTTCTATACAGAAATGTATGTCCGCCTAGTTTAAGCAAAGTACTTAGTAATACGTCAGATACACATAGAACTCGATATGTTGTATAAGCTGCTAAACACAACAATTACTGAATCGCTAATAATAGTAAATAAATAATATATGCATTTTAACTGCAAACTAGAAATATCGCCAGCTGCAACATAATATTAAACATACATAAATATATTGTATACTTTACAGATGAGAGAGTATGCACACAACTATCCTATCAAAATACACTTATATTTAATAAATATTTAATAAATTTAAGTATATAAATATACATATTTTCAACTTATATACGTACAACATTAAGTGAAAATCATGATTGTTGTTTCTGAATCATTTCTCGTCTTTCAATTTTATTTTACAATGCGCTCTCAACAACTTATGTATGTGCACATACATATTTATGTTATATGTATATATACATTTATACATATATATATATATATACATACATATATATATACATATATATTTGTTTGTCCCATTAAAAATAAATAATTATAACGAACAGTATATAAAATTAAAATTTACTTTTGTTTCGCGAAAAAAAAAAAACAATTTATTACACAACGTATTAAGGTCGAAAATATATTGCAGCTTCCCTGTGTTCAGCAACTTAATATACTCTTGATCCAATCATGCAGATGGACCTCGATGACATTCACCTGATTGTAGTTCTTCATGTGGAATTGGTTGAAGGCCGTCGTCAGTTGCATTACGGCCGAGACAAAGTCGCTGAGGCGCAAAGTGCCATCTTTACGTATATATCGCTGGATTAGACAGTTCATGATATCGGTGCTCAGTTGGAATCCGATGTCATAGAGTGCATCACGTAGGCGCTCGGCACGTAAAATGCCGGCTTTCTCTTTTGTATACATTTTGAAGACACCTTGCCATGATTTCAGATTAACCATAAATGTTTTGAACTGTTGGAACGTGATGCGGCCGTTGCCGGTTTTGTCTTGGAGTGCGATTACCTGTCGGCAAATATCAATGTTGGCGCATCCTTTGATATAGTCATTTGGTAGGCATGCCTCCAATAATTCGTGCAGCTCAAAGCAATTAATTGTCTTATTTTCATCGGCCAATTGCATATAAACGGGTTCATATTGACAGACACTCTTGATTTTCTGCACATTCTCGTCGCTTTTTAGCGATGGGAATGGATCCAGCAATATCATTGTCTGCGTCTCCAGGCATGATAGCCGAAATGCCGATGTGCCCAGTATTCGAACGGTAAACTGTGCCTCCTCGGCGGGCTCATAGGTGGTCGGCATCAGCACATAGTGCCCGACATCAAGCTGTGTGTGATAGCTGACATGTCTGGTATTGCCGTAGTCTGAGTTAAGGAAGCTCACTTGATTCTTGAAGAAGTCCTTTTGCAAACATTCGTTTAGGCTATAATCCCGATTCCACATGTACATGGTGAAGCCAATAACTTTCGGCTCGACAGCGGTATGTTGATTCAGGGCTATAACAATATCCTGTTTCTCCTGTATGGATACCAATAGTTGTGGATTTATGTGAAAGGATTCATGGTTACGGCAACCGCCGGCAGTTACACCTCGTTTCCATTGTCCTTGATACATTTTCATTTTCCAGTGCAACGGTCGTCCCTTAAGCATTTGCTCGCCATTTGCCGTATCCGAGTCTAAGTAAACGATCTCCAGTACTGTGAAAGTGTGCACAAAATCATAAAACGAGATCCAAAACTCGCCCAATTCCAATTGGGCCAATAGACGTCCACGTTCCGCCGATGATACACGCTCCCATGTCTTAGACGTGGGCGACCAATCGCCAATAAAATTGGTTTTATCGCCAAAAGGCTTCGATGAGAATGTGTCCTTAATGCGAACCAGCTGCACCGAATCGCCAATAACGGTCTCGACTTTATCCAAACACGAAAGCCTATAAGCAAATCTCAATAATCATATATTTATATTGTAAAATCATTTTAGCCAGACATACCTGTAATTGACATTCAGTAAAATGCCATTTGGTAGCCTTTCCGTTGTGTTCTTTTTCTGTACGGCCGCATTCTTAACCGCAATGCAGGTGACAATGCACGTTGTTGCCAGATGATCCTTTAGCGTTTGCGGCCTGATGCTGTCCGATATTATGGGCATGCACTTGACAACACCGCCGAGTAGATCGGTTAAGCCATCGGATCGTGTGCCATATTTGAGCGCCTCATAGGAGCCATGCAATTTGGCGATCGCCTTCTCCAATAGCGATGCCCAGAAGCAGTTGGATGACTGCGGCTGCATGAATGCGAGTCTGCCATTAATGGTCGGTAGACGATCGTCCACAAGCACTTCCACCCATTCACCACACCACCACAGGCGAAAGCGATAGATGCCCATCGATTTTTCCAGACTCTGATCAGCGGGCACAACGCGATAAAATAGATTTCGCAACGAATATAAAACGCCCAAACATGAAACGAGCCAACGATCACCCATTTTACCAGGTATCACATCGAATTCAGCATTTTCATTTAGAAACGATGCTTGTGGATTATTTAGTTCGGCAATGCGTTTCCATTGGAATGTGAATGGGGGCGTTTGATAATAAAATACGGATGATTGTATCGCTGGGAAGTCAGCATCTTCCCACAGTATATTTCTTGACCTACAATCACTGATGATGCGCTCATATTTTGATGCCATATTTGTTATATATTGTCCATATGCAATTGGTGTTTACATCACAACGATCGATTTAACGATTTAATTGTGTTTGATAGTCCTATGGAACTTTTTGAGCTTGAAGTGAAAGTTAATTTGTTGCTGCTGGCTTGCTTGGTAAGTCACTGCCACCTAGTCTAAGCCACTTCTTAAAGTGTGACCAGCTCTTCGTAACGAAAAAACTGCAAATCGAAGCTAACTTTAATCGTCGTCGGCTCAAGTCACGCTTGCGCGCATGTGCGCGCTTGTACGAGAGCGAGCGAGAAGGCACCACAATATAGATTAAAACAGAAACATTGTATATTCTTCTAAGTAAAAAAATACTAATTTGATTTGAATTTTATTTTGCACTGTATGCTACATTAGATATTAAAATATAGCAGACGTTATTCCTGGATGGCATTTCAAATAATAGTAAATCATAAGAGCAATGCCCAGTATAAAACACCCATTAATCAATATGGCTAAATATAGGGGAATCCAAATTATACAAGCTAATAGATTTTGTAAGAAGCATAACGATAAATAAATGATATACTTATACTTTGTGGGTCCATCTGAAACAGGTGTAAATATGAATATATATACCGCTCCAAACGTAAGGCACAATATGTAATTCAAAATCTGAGTTCTTCCAAACTTCGGCTTGTCCACGATGAAGATTACAGTGCCACACAGCAGTATATGCAGAATACAAGCCGCAAAAGTTTCCAATGGAAATATACTGGCCATGTACGCGATACAAATAGTGCGCGAAGCTAAATAATAATGTTTGATATACAAATTATATGTCAATCAGAATCAATTGAGTTTACCTGTAAAACTGAGTAGAAAACAGAACTGTACGACAAGTCCTTTTGTTTCAATATCGTATTTGTCTAGCTGAACCAAGCGATTCGATCGGTTATAGGCCACCAAACACCAAGCGATACTTATGAAATATATCAAAAAGGTCAGGGCACGTAGATCTGAAAATAAATTTCCTTTTACATTATGATTGAACTAAACATATTAATATATATATAAGCTCATAGTGCATTATACTTATTACACGTCAAACTTTTGATATATCGCAATACAATAGCTAGCTGCAAAACCTTTTGGGGAGCAGATTCTAAAAACGAATCGAAGAGTCTTATGAAGCCCACGTTACATTCTTCCTTTAAGTATCTGTGATAGCATCTAGAGATTTGTGGAAACTAATTAAATATACATAGATTTGCCGACATTCTTTCGTCATCTTCTTACTCAACCTGAGCAACCTTGTCGCCGCGTTTTTTAGCCTCAGTAAACTTCAATGTCCAATTTAAGGTAGTTGCATCTCGAAACAGATACGAGAGCACAAGTTTCCAAAATAGGTCCGCACAGATGACGGGCTTTTTGCCTAGGTTACTAACGATTAGTCTACAAATTGAAACCGAAATACGATCAGGAAGGATAACATATAAAAATAATCCTTTGCTTACACATTTGAATATATTAGCGTCGTTAAGATCATAGGTAATAATATTGATAAAATTGTCCAGTGGCAATAGGTATACGATTCCATTTTCCAATACTCGTATGCCAGATACCAGTTCATCAAGATCGTAATGAATCGCATAAATGCAGAAATTGCAGTCATAACAATGCTAAACGCAGTTATCTGGTCTGATAATTCAGCAGTCTCAATGTTCTCCATAGTTTGGCAGTAGACGTTACCTCTGAATCTTTAGTAGTAAGTAGCCTGAATCTTTATATGAGATTCCAGTTGCCTTTACACTATTAGCTCTTCATTTAACAATCATATTTAACACTTTGGAATGTTGTTTGTCGTTTGAGCCTAAGCTGAGGCTTATGAACGCACATATGTATGTATGGGGAAGGCAAGCCAGCTGCGCATTAGAGATGGGAGATCTGAACTAGCACGAGCTATTCGAACATTCAATTCGCGCTTTAAAAATGGTGCTAATTCTTGCTTAAATAAATACTGACTGTTGTTTAAAACAAATGATTAGGGAAAGCGCTGCATATTTATTTAGCATAAATTAGATAACACAGCTTTCTGGTTTTTTCTTACACTTTTAGTAGACTGAAAAAAAAGAAAAGTAATTGCTAATGTCTTATTTTGTTTTATTTATTTTCACATTTTTGATACTTTTCTGTTTCCATTGACATTCCATTTTCTGATAAACTTTAAACCTGTACCCTCTGCTATTTAAATAGTTTTCTATATGTATGAGATTTACTTGATTTACATATATAGTAATAGAGAGATGTCTACATTTATATGATATAGGAGATTACATTAAAACACTGTTGTGTAGAGAAAATAACTTAGAAACTGAGAACCGAGCAAAATAGATACATAAAGCACGCAAATAATACATATGTATAGAAATAAATGTCCTCAACTTCAATTGTTCGATTTCTTTGCTATAACATTTGCACCTGATCTGATCTGCACCAGATTGTAAAAAAAATATTGGTCTCTTACAATTAACGCACCAACTATTTGGCAAGCGAACTCCGCGAAGGATTCAAACATGAACACGATAGGTTCAATGTTTCGATTCAAAGGAAAAATTATAAACAAAACAAAAAAAAATTACTTAAAGCAATAAACCTTACTAAGTATAAATATCAATAGAGCACACAAGAGGATGCTATTTGTGTGAGTGTTGGTCAACGCATTTGCGCTTCCAGTTAAGGCCAATTGCTGGTAATTGCGGCAAAGAGTTTCGTTTCGTATAAAATTGAACATGGACTCTATAAGATTGGCCGGCGTTATTTTCGAACAGTGCTCGAGGTGACGGACAATGCATATTTCCAATGATTTGATATCACTGCACTGTTTCTGGCCCACAACCAATTTGGGTATTGCCTTGATTTTATTACTATCGTGTATATCTGCCTCGTTAAAATACGTCGAAAAGGTGCTGTTAAAGCACTGTTGAATATTCTCCCTTTGCGATTCAAGGCACTCGGGACCTTCTTCCGCAATAAATAAGGCTATTTGGTCGCCATCTTTATGGCACACAAAGTTTAACAAACTTTGGATAATACGTTTAATTACGTCCTGGCTTTCCTGCTCCTCCTTGTCCAAGCACGGCAACAGCTTATTCGTGAACACATCAAAACAGTCTATGGCATTCGTTCGTTTAGCACAATACTTGTTGAACACGACATCCAGTTCTCCTTCAGGACTTGCCTCTTGTATCTCCCGCTGCAGTGTTGTATAATTGACAAGACTATTTACGCATTCGCTGAGCGTTGAGGCACCAGCCTCAATATCATTATATGCTCGGTCGCCAGCTTCTTCGCCGGACACCTCTATGCATTTTTTGCGGAATACTTCTTTGACTTGGTTGTAGCTAATGTTGGTTTTTAACAACTCATCTGGAATTTGGCTTGGCAGGTCAAGTTTATCCAAATTTAATTGCGCCTGCGCTTCAAATATTCCGCATATTATTAGGATTGACCATATCCCGTAAACGGCTGCCAACTTCATTCTGCTATATGATTATTAATTGGGCTTACTCAAACTTAAGTATTTTAAATAAAAATATTTGGTCAAACTATTTTGTTATGATGATCCAAGCAGCATTACCGTAACCCCTTTGAAAAAAATATTGTTTTAGTAATTAGTTGCAAATTGACATCAATTACATATGTATAATATGTACTTGTACTTTGTAATCCGAATCGTATGTGTGGATTTTTATAATTAATTAGTCATTGTGTTTATGTTACCAAGCCCATCTATGCTTAAGGCCGTTTATCGTATATCGGGAATGATGGAATAGAACAAAAAAATGTGTTCGTCAAATTAGCGACGGTGACTTAGCGTCAATTTTTGGTACTTGGTATCGCACAAAGAATCGCTAGCTTTTAAATGCATTTAAGTCACCGCCGCTAACTTGACGTACATATTCTTGTCAATGTGTTGTGATAAACGCTATCGGCGCCATTTCGATAATATCTACTTGTTTTGTTTTTGATTTTCAATATTATTTTTGATTCGACTTTAAATGTGATTATTTGTTTAAGTTGTTACATTTGTTGATTGCATACAGATCGTTATTTAATTTGTTCATTAATGAATAATAATAACAGGTAATTAATATAAATTTGTTGATAATGCGAAAAAAAACTCAACTTAACCAAATCTGACTGAATTTTCTCTCATTACTTATCCTTTCTCTCATTACTTCCTGGATCAGCTTGGGGAAACAAAGAATCAGTGGCGCGGGTCGTGGCAATTTGGATAGAGCTTTGCGCTCCCATTTCCATGGTGATAATGAGCTTTATCAGTCGCTTGGCAGGCAGGGCTCAGAGAAGTTGTGCGGTAATGCTGCATTATCAGCGCTGGTGGATGAGACCGGAAATGGGAATGGAAATGAACAAATCACAAAACATGTTTGTGATGATGTTGAATTCACCTATTTGACGCCGTCCTCTAAGAATGCGGCTCTCGATCTGTTGGCTGCCATATTTAAAAACGAAGATTTGAATGTCGTCCGCTTTTTGGTGATCTGTGAGCAGGCGGATGAGGCAGCCGATTGGATGCAAGAGTTGAGCAGGCGCAGCGTTGGCTGCCTCTTGTTAAACGAGCCCAAAGCGTTTATTGACTTTTGCGTCCGCTTGTGGACTGACGGCGTAAGTAGACACTTTCATATTTCCGACAGCTTCCATTTATCCCCACTTTTTTTTCATAGTCACTCAGCTCGGTTCTGGTTGTATGCGATCTTGTGTTGGAGCTGCTTGTACAGTGCGGATCATTGAAGGTCAACTACTTGATACACTCGACACAGCCATTGCCGCATGTGTTTCAGAAGCGTCTCGATGCCCTGATACCGATACCACGCAAGGGCGTACAAGTGCTGGTCCTCAGATGCCCGGCAGCGAACCAGTTGCAATATATAGCTGCAGAAACAGCGCCTCCGAAAGCCACAGCATCGAACGGTCAGGCAAGAAGAAGTCTATCGGAGCTGAGTGCAAAAGCAACATTAAATAAAGAATGTTCAGAAGATACGTTGCCTGGCTCGGATGCAATACCCCAAATCGTGTCGAGCCCCACACCCTCTGACACATCAACATCTTCTGATGCCTTCGATCCTGCTGTAGAGCATAAACTCAAATCGCTCACCCTGCAGCCCAGTGAGGAGCAGTTCGATACGGCCAACGGCTGTGTACACACATATAACAACTTCGGCATCTTTGCCTGGAGCCGGTCGGAACAAATTTCCTGCTTCAACATAAGTGAAGTGGCCGCCATTGGACCGACTATCAAGGCAGCCATGCAAGTGCTTAACATTGGCCATGCCCGCGCCAAAAGTGTGCAGCGCTACGCCTGGACGCATGTAGCTGCTGGTCGCTCCATGTGCGCAATCGGCAATGAGTCAATTGGCAAAACATGGTGCTATTTGCCCACGCTGTGTCAGCGCCATATTCAGGAGTCGAAGCATCGTAAATTCGACGGCACCGACTATGGCCCCAGCAGCATTATCCTTTGCGCCAATGCTCAGCAGGGCGAGCAAATTGGTAAATGGTGCTTGGACCTGCTGGGCATGCAGCGCGAGGATATGGAGCATGTGATCAAGGTATTCAAGCGTGCCAGTGTGTTCGAGGTCGCCCAACGTCTGACACGTCCCTGCGGCATTTTAATTACAACTGTGGAGCTGCTAGGGCACATATATCAATTCCATACCAAGTCGGCGCCCATCTTTAATCCGTTTGTCTTACGCTGTCTCGCCGTTGATGGCATCGATATCATGTGGCGTAGCAGCCGAATTCCTTGCGAGAAAGTTACACAATGGCTATTAAATATTCTGCGGTTCGAGGAAGGCCGCGCCCAGCTTTTCGTCGTTGGGCGTTTGTGGATCGAACAGTTTATGGGTCGCGTGCTACCAAAATTGCCCGATGTGTTGCTCTTGTTCGAGGATGCGCTTGAAGCCACCGTATTTAACGGCCTGAAACTGGAGCTGCTGACAACAAAATCCCAACAACAAGACCAGAATATATTGGCCTTTCTGCAGAACCAAAAACTAGATGAACTTCGCGTGGTGCTGGCATGCCAAGGGAAACCTGACGCATCGAAGCTAAGCAAACAACTCTCCGACGCAAACATCAGTAATATAATAATAGACAAACAAGATCGATGTTCAGAGATCGCATATGCCGAATGGTCCAAGAAACGCAAGGCCTGCGTATTAATTACCATTGACGATGTGGTACCCAAATTGCGGGGCGGGAGTATTGACTGTTTAATCCACTATGATTATAATAACTGGCCACGGTTTAAGGCACGCTTCAGTCTATTCTACGGCAATTACAAAACACAAACAAAGAACTCCAATGCAGCCACATCCATAGTGTATGTTGGTATTGACGATTTTGAGCAAACCTGGCTTATTTGCGATTTTATGCTCAAGCACAATCGTTCTCCGCCCGACTCTTACATGTCCATGCTGACCGAATATCGCAGCAAATGCGAACTTTTTCAACCGCGCTCCAATATGCCGCTGTGCCGCCATCTGATGGCCTACGGCAGCTGCTATCGTCACACGTGCCAATATCGTCACATCTTGTGGGACTTTGAGACGGTGCCACCGGATCACCATCCAAAAGAAGGAAACTTGGAATTCCATGTGCTTGCAGTATGTGAATAATAGCCTTTCATATTTCATACATCTACAATTTTGCATTTCTCTTTTTAGAGCGTAACGCCAGCCCAAATTGCTGCCAAGCTAACTGCGGACAAAATTTCGAAATACTTTCTTAGCATGCCCGTTACCAAGCTGGGCGAAAGCATTCAATTGCACTACGAGAATCCGCTCAATCGACAAGCGCATTCGAATCCGAAGGTTGGCGATATATGCGTGTTAAAGCTAAACAAGCTATATCAACGGGTGGGAGTGACCCGGATGAATGCCGGAGGTCAATTTGATGTCAGACAGCTAGATGCTGGCGTTGAATTCTCATTGATACACAAATCGGAGCTGCTCGTGTGCGACGAGAAGTTCAAAGGCGAATCCTTTGAGGCCTACGACCTGCGCATCACTGGTCTGGCGCCCTTCAATATGGAGCGCATTTGGCCGGAGGATGCCAAACGATTAGTACGGCGCAAGTTCTTCAATCGACCTTTGGGAAAGCCGTGTCGAACTTTTACTGCTAAGGTCGATTTTGCGTTTCATGAAATCATTTTCGTGGAAAATGTGTACGACGATGCCGGGAATGATCTGAAAAGCTTTGTGCTCAAAAATATTCCCGTGCTCATGGAGAAGGATGTGAAGACGCGCCTGCAAAAAGTTATTTCCAGAGCCAAATCATTTCCTAATGCGATGCTCGCAAATCCTACGAGTCCTTAAGAATTTTCATATTTTGCCAGAGTCTCATATATTATTTTCTCATATACACATTCATCCAAAGACTAGCCCACATATGCGTGCATGTTGCCATTTCAAAACTTGTTTCGTTTATTTATGTGCAATGGCATGTTGGGCGCAAATTTTAAATTTGTAAAACTTAAATATATATTTCCTTGTTTGTGATTTTAAATTTGTAAGCCTTACGATGCTTTTGTAATAACCAAACAATTTAAATAAGATCAGTTATAATTTATATAAAGCTTGTTTTATTTATAAATGCAATGGCATATTGAGCGCCAATTTTGAAATTGGTAAACTTATACATTTGCTTAGCCGAAAATATAAATAATTCGGTACTTTTCAAGAGGATAAAAGCGGTGGGATAATGTACCAATTTATAAAAAGACAATTGCATTCAAAAAGTACCAGTTTTGGTACATTTGTACCACATGTGTTAACCGTTAATTTCCCTGCGCATTTTTAATTAAAAGCATCTGTGTAAATGCACCGTTGTAATAGCCGAAAAAAGTTATCGATATAAATTGTATATCGGTTGGTAGGCCGCCAACTATTGAAATGCATGCGTGACAAAGAACCGTTGCAATATTATGTATTTGTATGTGTGTATGCCATGTAGAAGTTAAGTTCATGAATATATTCTATTAGAATTACACTGTTAACATGCGGTTTTCTGATGAGGTAAGAGATTATTCTAATTGCCGCTCGAAACCGAATTCATATTTGTGCCCTTGCAGGCCAAGTGCCATATTTGCAAGCGAATCTTTTGCTGCGGCAAATGCCGCCAAAAACACCAGTTCGAAACACACGCCATTGCAATAACCCAACCAATGGCCCAGCACAGGGAAACGGTTGCATTTGGCAGTGAGATTGAAGTAAAGACCTCAACCATCTATGTGTTTTGTCCGATCTGTGAGCAGAAACCGTTGACGCTGCGCGAGGAGATGTACGCGGAGCTGCTGGCCCACATCGAGAGCGTGCACCTGCCGTTGCGCTGTCGCAAGTGTCTGCGCCACTATACAAAGGTCGAAGACTTAAAGGAGTTCAGCAAATGCGTTGATTTGGGTCAAAACTGCAGTTCCGCCAGTTCCTCGGCTCAAAACGTAAGCTGCGACACAGACGCCTCAAAGGTAACCGTTAAAAAGGCAACTGTGGCTGCCAACACAATATCGACTCAAACGTCACCGAACATAGCCAAGGACATGAACGAAACACAGCATCACCTAAACCTAACGCCCATATCGCTGTTCAATCTACGCTGGAAGGCCAAGAGTCGTCTGCAACATGACGAGTTCATCAGCGACAGCGTCTCTTCAATACGAAATCTGTCCTCGGACAGTGTTAATTTGTTGGAGCAACAGCGTCGCAGCATTGGGCAACTGCCTGCGCCACCAGATAACGCACGCAAGGATAAGGGCAAAGTTATACGATCCACTTCGACGCCATTGCAGGTGTATACCGTGTTCGCTAAGCCCAAGGAGACACTTACTTTCAATGCATCGGCTGTTGGAGGCGGTCACATGTCCAGCATTCATCACAGTGGCTGCGTGCTGGACGAACAAAACACGGCGCCTCCTTCTGCGCCAGATAACAGTCATCTACTGGCGCCGCACCAACAGCGCACCTGGAAGGTTGGCGGTCGCGGCAAGATGAGTGCCGTGACGCCCCTACGTCAAGTTATGTCCAAGAGCATACAAAAGGCATTCGTGGAGCATGGCGTGGGCATTCTGGCCACCCAAGGCGACCAGCGACGCGTGCGCCTTGATTTGAGCGATAACAGCTCGCCAAATGCTGGCTTACCATTGGATCTGCGTATGTCACCAGTTCTTCGGCGTACGCAGAGCGACGATAGCAAGGTGTCTGAAAATGTGCGCAGTTCAATTGACCCTGCGAAACCCTACCAGATACTGCTATCCGCTCAGAAGCTCACTAGAGAATCCATTATCATAACACGTACTCAGCACTCCGCCGGCAACAGCGGCTCGTTGCCCGCATCTATGTCTAGCGCCAGCACCACCAGCACCGTTTATAATTCATGCGAGAGCGTGGAAATAATCACCGCATCTTCATCTACTGCCGAACTGAGCGCCAATGTAAAGCAAGAGAATGGCAATTGCATCGTGAATGTACCACCAATAACGCCCATTACCCGCATACCGGGCGCCATAATCAACAAGAAGCTTATCAAATTTGAGACACCGCAAAAACAGGATATTGAAACAACACAAGCGATTGAGTCCACGCCGGACGACAAGGATATCTTTTATACCCCTAATCCGAGCACCAGTCCAGCAGGTGCCCACGGCAGCCCAAATGCTGACGCCAGCAACAGTTCGCGACGGAGGCAGCAGATTGTGCCGCGCCAGCTGAGCGGCCAATTCTCGCCGCAGGTGAAGAAGCCACAGCTGCCACGACCTCAGGGACCACGGACGCGTCCTCCCTTGCGCGTGTGTCACAATCAAAAGTCCTTTAGCTGCGTGCAGGATATCGGCAGCGACGATGAGGACGAGGTCTTCTTGCCAAACAGTGCATCTACGCATAACGACAAGAAGCGCCCAAGTGTGGACACCAAGTCGGAGACAGGACGCCTTTGGTCACTGATGTCCTCTGTCATGCGCTTTCCAATGAGATCGTTGAGAACTGATCGCTTTTCCAACAGCGCTGACAAAGAGAACGCCCCTACTACTTCCGGTTCCCTAATCAGACGCTGTGCCTCCATTGCTGGTTCATTGGTTCGCACCATTCATGCTCATGATGGTGATGATATGCAGAGCTTGAAACGCAAACGAACCCAAACGCTAGACAATGCGTACTGTAATCCCAATGGATTGTCACCGACCAACTCCTCGAAGCGTCTGCGCATACAGCCAAGGAAACCCGTCGACCGCATGCGCAAAAATTAGCTGTATTTTTTCATTCTTTTTAAATATTTAAGTTGTGTCATTTTTGTTTCCCATTAGTAAATTGTTTTGTACGAGAATTCTTTCTTTTTGATGAATACAAATGTTAAGTAAATATTGCCCGCTAATTTTTATTGCATTAACATAAGGAGAAATTAAAAAATATAGGTAGAAATATGTTGCAATATTGCCACATTTTTGTTATTATACTGTGCATAAATATAAAGATAATGTTTTAATGTAATTATTTTTTAATTTATTACTGCATTTCTTTCCCATATACTTATATTTTGAATTAATTGGTTCCCGCGCAATATTGTACAACATTGTTCAGCACTGATTCCAATCAGGGACTCGGTTCCCATTGGAGCTAGTAGGCAGCCATCCCTGAGATAAGATTCAAGTGCAAGGGTAATTTTTTGCGGTCATTTTGTATATGGCTAGCAACGAGGTTGCTGCACTGTTGAACTTATATCTTATTATTATTTCATAAGTAATTATTTCAAGATTGTTAAGGTAAAACTACAGGCTTTAATCGTTTGCGGTTTTCGGGGCCCTGAATTAAGATATTTAATGAACGGTGGAAATCTAATTTTTTAACCCCTTGGCTTACCCATATTATTAACTAAAAAATAAAAACAAATGAATATAGACAGTAATTAATTTAATTTGTTGCAATTCTGGATTTTAATTTATTTGGTTTTGTGCTTAAAAACATAAATAAATGCATTTAAAAGTGAGCGAATTTTCCGATACCAAGTACCAAACATCGACGCTAAGTCACCGCCGCTAATTTGACGCACATCATGAAAGTATCGTGTACATATATTTTACTATCGGCAAAGCAATATCGATATTTGCTTGTCAGCCGGCATGCAAATAAATTTGCTTTCAGTGACAGAGTGCCAAAGTGGTGGTGTTCCTCAAACCAATCTATGTTTCGGCGATAAGCTGTTCACAGCTCCTCCATACTAGATGTGCAAAAGGCCCCGAAAAAGAAGGGGGGAAACGTACCTAAAAATAATAATTGTATTATTTTATCGACATCGATTCTTAAAACATGTACATGATTTCAATCAGAAACAGATGATAAAAAATGTGACAATTATATCCATGTCTATCGATACTTTGTTCGAAAAACAATTAATCTATAACGGATTTAATCGTGTTTATTTTTCTGAATAATACTATATATTTGTGTAAATTAGTTTAGTATTGAAACATTCATTTTATGTTTTGAATTTATTGACTATTGCTGGACCGATAACACGATGAGTGCTGCCAATTACTTAAAATTTCTGAGTCACGAAGGGCTGCATAAACACATTTGGGCTACCTATTCGTAGCCCTGACAGATATCGATTGCACGTAGTTCTGCTCTTTTTATCAAAAAAAAAAAACGCATCCGCTAATCAATTTTGCGTTTGGTTCTGTGCAAATAAAGTATTGGTATAAATGAAAGCCATAGTGCATGATATAAAACAAATAAAGTGAATACCAAATATATATTTAAAAGTGATTCTAAACGGCTAAAAATGAGAATTTTGACCAGCTGTAGGTTAACATCGCTATCAATATCAACAACAGTGCAAACAAGAGTGCCATAAAATGTAGAAAGTAAACAGAGGCACCCTAAGTAACATTCATAGAAATATATTTTCATTTACTCGTGTGCTCTTTTTTATTTGGTTTGGTATTGGTGAATGGGCGCTGCAACCGCCGCCATCTTCGCCGTTGCCCTGAGATATGGCCTCTCTACATTCCAGTTGGCGTTTTGGCAAAAAAAGAAGCAAACTACAATTACGCATTAAAGGTATATTATGTGTAGCTATGATAAATGTTAATTAACATATGCCTCAAGTAGCATCGCTACTGCGTATGTAAACTTGGGTGCATAATATATACTAAACAGATCTGATATTATTATTGCTAGCTGTTGCAAGGCTGTGCAAGGCATGCTAAATAGCAGTAAGCGGTAAGAAAGTTAACAGCTACTGCGGGCTTACCCAATAAACACATATACATACATACATACAGGCATAAATATGTATAGTTTAAAAGGCAGGCAAAGTCGATTGCGCATAACCGAACCGATGTTGCAGCATCCGCCTGGCAATATTCTTTAATATGTGCGTCTGTCAGAAATGGGTTGTTATATTTTTATATGTACATACATATGTACATGTCTATGTTTTGTTTGACCAAATTTTTACTTCATGTTTGTTGTCTATTAATAGACGTCACGTCGCTAACATAGAGCGCCCCAACGATGACGCAGCAAGCTAACAACAATATAAAACCAACAGCAACATTCCACATTTGTTGTTAATTTATTTTCTAAGTACAGTTGGGTTGCTTGCTTGCAACAAGACAAACAACTGCTATGTGACTTTATAATTTCTCGTGCGCCGGCAGCCCAACTTGCAGCAACAGCGCTGATTAGTTTCGCTCGTGGAGCAATTTCCCTTTGAGTGAAATTTACATTTGTTTGTACGACTTGGTTATGTACATTTCAATGTTAATGTTAATCCTTCAGTGCAGCTATGTAATGATAACAGCCTTGACTTCAATGGGCTGGTCTTAAGGTGCAGGCTTCGTTTGCCATGTACCGGCAATAACAGCGAGGACCTTTAAATCGTTTATGTGAGAAATTACTTTACTTTGATCAATTAATACGATTCATCGAATCGATCCTTGATAACACGCAAAGCGAGCTGGACTTTCCCAGAGGATAAAGCCTCAGCAATAGAACTTTCATATCGTAGCAGACCTATCACGGATGCTTTTTATGTGTGACACATTCAAACGGTTTAGGCTTCTTGCATATTAACAGAATAAGCGATGGGCATGGAATATTTCATTTCGGAGCAATACAGCTCTTACAAGCCCATTATCCTGAACATTCCATGTCTTTTCGAGTAAAATTGACAGAATATCTTATGATCGCCTGCTTAAATCAAAAGCTTTTTAAGTGAATCTGTTAAAGTCGTTTTGAGATGCCCGAAGAATTAAGAAAAATGGATAATGACCTCTGATTATTAATGATGACATTGATTTCATAACTGTAACGATCAAAGTATTCAAAATTATATTGTGTTGTTTCTTTGCAAATGCGTGTATATATATATGTATATCATCAAGTACATATGTATGTATATTCTTTCTCACTATTAACTTACAAGTCGATTTGAGTTTGTCCACTAAGAGCTGATGAATTAAGTTTTGAACGTATTTTCCTCTCGGTGCGAGTTTGTTAAGAGCAGTAAACATTTGAACCCTAAGTTGGGTAAAGCGGGTGTCAAAGGGTTTTATTAGCTTGTGTGGCTTAGGTTTCTGGGCGTCGGACTAATGAGTAGGAAGTCGCCGGTTCGATTGATTTTCTTATCCAATGTTAACTTCGATTGTTGATTATGGCCCAACAGGGACGATGGGCCGGCAATGGGATGGGAACGCTTCGTTTAAATAACCTAGGCCAAGTATCTAGTAATTTTTAGATTACGTGTTAAATACGTAGATGCATGAATGAATTCCTGTAAATTATAAAAAACAATTTTGCTCAAGTACAAATTAAATTTGGTGTGTTAATGCCGTGTCCCAAAGTTGGACGGCGTAGATTGAAATGGGCGTGAGCATCGTATTAACGAGTAGCGCCTTAGTTAGAGCTCTTTACACGATATTGTGATCTGTGCTGAGAGATGAGACTTCAGCTTGCAGAGAAGGCCCTTGGCCAGACCTTATCGAATGCCTGATTGACATCCGGGAACACTTCAACAAATTTTTTAAGCTCAAAAATCAGGTGGAAGTTCCGAAAACCAAACAATTGTATTATCGGGGACCCTGCAGTTGGCTTCTTTGAGTTCAATAAGTCTCCCCAATAGTAATATCACCTTTCGCCTGATCCCTTCTCTTCTGCCTCTTCCTACAATAGTTTTTTAATAACGTCTGTTGATTTATTGGCTTTTTAGTTTCCCAAGATCCGGAGGATTTTTATCGTTTGGATCCAAAGAAATCGGCGGCTGAAAATGCCTATGACATCTATGCCATGCTTTGTGTGGAGGAGACGCGGGATACGAAGCGTTTGTTTCTGCTCAATGCTTTGGCCTCGCTGTGCCTCGCGGCCACCACGGGCTCGCCGCACAACAATCTGCGCTTCAGCACAGAGGAACTCCTTTACTGGTAAGTAACGCGTGCTGTAAGGGATCGCAAGAGTTATGCCAAACTAATAATATTTTTATCTGCAGTCTAAGTGCCTCACTGGTACACACATTTACGCAGGTACGTGCGGCTGCACTCCGCACTATCCGCTATACGCTGAGCACGCCAAAGGATATCAGAGCGTTCAATGCGCTGCAGCTTCAGCACCTTCTATGTCGGTCCATTGATTTGATGCTAAAGAACGACGATGAACGCGTACAGGCGCTTAAATTGGTACGCAAAATGCTGGCCATTGCGCCTGAAGACATAAGTCCCGTGGTCGTCAGATGTCTAGTGTCGTTGGCCGACAGCGGCATTGAGGAGAGCGACAATCTTCTCCGTGCCTGCCTTGCGACGCTTGCTGAGTTTGCAGTGCTCAATCCGGCGCTGCTAATTGTGTGCGGTGGCGTTTCATCCATTACGCGAAATGTGCTTGAGTGCCACAATCCACGCATAGCCGAGAGTCTCTGTGGTGTGCTGCTTTATCTTCTCGAGTGGCCGCAGACGCGAAATATTTGTGGCGTTCGACTTGACTGCCTAGCGGCCCCTTATTGTGATTTCACCTATGGACTAGGCGTTATGGATAAAAACAAGTAATTTGTGAAGTTATTGCCTTTTGTTATCATTTCTCATTTTTATTATTGATTCACCCATTGCAGGGACGCACGGGAACTGCGTTATACCAGTTGCCGCCTTGCTTTGCTTTCCGTTCTACGCAGTTGGACAGGCACGCTCGAATTCTGTGATCCAAGCAAACCTTCGGGTTTAAAAGCAATAGTTGACGCTTTATATTTAAATCAAATTGAAGTCAGAGTAAGTAGAGAAATTTCATCTTTTGCTTTGTTTGGTCTTCGACAAAAGTTACTGACCAGACAAATAATATGATTCAAAGAAAAGGAACCACATTTTCTTCTGTTGTAGAGTTACTTTAGTTAGTTGAGAGTATTTCAATTGTTAGGCAAATTTAAACCTTGCAAACTTTTTAAGCATGCATTAATTTTGTTTATAACTGAGGGACTAGACAGACCCACATGACTATAAATTCATCCCGTCGTGTATATATATTATGCCCCCATTTTCCTGTTCGCAAAACAGTACAATAACAATTTTAGTTTGTATTTATATAATAACTAACTAACTGTCATTCCCGCTCTACTGTGCGTCTTTCTCCCTCCATTTTAATGCCGGCAGAAAGCAATATTGGACTTGCTTTACGAGCTTTTATCGGTTCCACAACCTGGCTGGACGGATGACTATGATGTGGCGTTGCAAACAGTTGATCCGTCAGATTTCCAAGACTCTTGGCTGCTAAGCAATGGATTCGTCTCCGCTGAAGGACGCTCTATACTACCAAGTTTGGCAGCACGCGCTCCCAATGTGGTGGAACAGCACTTGGCGCTGCTTCTTTACTGCTTTCTTGAAACAGGACTGCTCAATGCTCTGGTCGAGGTGGCCGTTGCCAGTGATCAGTTTGTGTCGGTGCGCGCCACAGTTTTAATTGGCAAAATAGTGCAGCTAATGCATACACATTTGCCAGCGGATATTTTTAGCACTAGTCCGGCGTTACCCACGCTCGTTGGACATGCCACGCAAGGCAATCAACAGGCCAATGCAGCCGTGGCAGCATTGCAAAATTATCAGAAGATGTTGCGCCAGAGGCCGGCATCGTGTAGTTTATTTCTTGATAGCATTGTACAAGGCGGTGCGCTTTTGCAAACACGCCTCTTCCGGCGTAACATCAACGCACAGGATCAAACTAGTGCTTTGCAGCTGCAGGATACGGCTGGAGCAGCGGCCGCTGCGGTAGCCGTCGCATCCTCGTCGTCCTTTTCGGCTTCTTATAGAGGCACAGGAACTCTGGATAGACAGCGATTGGATTCTGTGTCTTCCAGTGATGAGTCTAATTCACAGGCATCAAATTCTCTGCGTTCGAGCTTTAGACTGAAACGTAAGTTTCTACCGCAGGTATTTAACCTCGATAATTTTCGTGCCTTCAATCGACTGCTGCACGAATCACATGTGTTAACCCAGGCCGATGCAAACGCCTGGGACTGGGAGGTGATCATCACAATACTGAGAGTAAGCATTGAAAAATTGACATTGTCAGATTTCCATCTAACCTTTCTTTTATGCCTTTGTCTCAGTCAAATTTAATACGCAAGCTTGACTACACGCCGGGAAAATTCCTAAATAAATTCCTGAAACGTTTGGTGGACTTCTTTAAACCAAGTAACAACCGTTTTTCACATCGAGATCTTGTTCCGGGCCACTCAATGCCAGCGTATGTAACCGCTGGCCTCGATCTTATTGATGTGCTGCTAAGCAGCAGCGAGGTAATATTGTTTTGATACAGTCAAAACTTTTTCTTAAGCCTCTTTTTTTCTTCTTTTTTTTGTGCAATGAAGCTGGAATGCATGCGCTACATAACAGACTATTTCTCGGACATAAGCCAACATCTGCTGGCTGTGACCACTTCAAGTCGTGCCCATGATTGCCTGTTTAGTCCGCAGCATATGAACAACACAATGTGCCAGCAATATTTTCTCTATATTGGACGGATGTGTCGCAACAACAAGGGTATTGAAGTGCTTAAGAACACAACCGTTTTCGAATAGTAAGTGATATTGTCGAAGTTCCCTGGTAAACTTTATTTATTCTATTCTCTCTATTAGTCTGATTACGCTGGTTCGTCATACTGATCATGTTTGCTATGTAAAACTGATTGTCTCTGGCTTAAACTACAGTCATGAAAAGTTGCCGCGACAAGTGCTAGAAAAAGCCCTTACGCTCGCCAAAACACGCAGTGGTCGACTATATGCTACCCAATTTCTGGCCGTACTGCTTCGTGCACGTTTGCCCAACTTTGAAATTTGGGGCCTGCCACTGATCATACAGCAAACCAAGGACTCGGACCGCAGTGTTGTACTAGCCGCTATGGATGTGCTAGAGGAGGCTTGCCATGACAAATACTATCTGGAGGAGATCGTTAGTCTGTGGCCAAATCTTAAGCAATTGGGCGATGTGGGGCGTCTGCTTATGTCACGTTTTTACTCGCTATCGCGCGGTCTGAACAGCAGCAAAGCTCACATCGAGGAAGAGATCAAGTATTGGCGCAATGGGTACAACAAACGCTATGTGCTGCTCGTCGAGGCGGAGACACACTCAAGTCTAACGCTACACGTGCGCAACGAGGATGGCTACTACTCCAGGCGCAATTGCAATCAAAGAGCACAGTTAGTTCCGCCCAATATAGCTCCGCATCTTTATGGCCAAATGGCGCAGACCACTCAGGGCATGACAGCTCTTCGAAAACATGCCGATCTCCCCCAGTTAGTCGAGGTGTTTACGCGCGGTAAGTGCAACGACGATGCCGAATGCCTTGAGCTAAAGGCGGCTATTTGGGCTCTAAGTCATACCTCAACGCACTCGAATGGCATTGAATACTTTGAAGAGCTGGGCGCCAGGTAAGCTAATATACATTTACAACTTTGGTCAATAATATTATAACTATACATTTGGCAGGCTCTATGAAAAGCTGATTCTGTTGGTGACCAAGTGCGAAGTGTACTCGGTGCGCGCGACATGCTTTAGTGCCTTGGGTCTAATAGCAGGAACTCAGGCAGGTGCCAACTTGCTTTTCAAGC
Organism: Drosophila kanekoi; assembly: GCA_037075305.1. NCBI lineage: Eukaryota > Metazoa > Arthropoda > Insecta > Diptera > Drosophilidae > Drosophila > Drosophila kanekoi. The sequence continues at coordinate 3,874,891 of JBAMCE010000290.1, forward strand.
TAAGTAAGTTTTGAGTGTATATACATAAGCGTTGTACAATTTTACTGCAATACATACAGATGTAGGTCGTATCAAATTTAGGTGGTAGCTGATCTGGGTATAGTTGAAGATATTATGACTATATATATATATATATGGCAATAGAACATAAGAAAGAAAGCAATTGAGAGAGACTGACGTCTGTTATAACGCAAGCAGGAAATAGCAAAAGACGGCAAATATTGATGGATATGTTATGTTTATAGATTGGCTCAGTGTGCGTCATGATCGGAACACAATGTGGCCCGTTCATCAGCCAGAGGATTGGATTTCAAATCAATATACTCCGGTGCGTCATCACTATGAGGATATGCCGCCGTATAACTACACGGGAATTGAGGATCAAATCGATGCTTCCTATGATACTGGGAGTTGTTGGAATCTGCAGGATGTAAACACCACCACAACGACGACCACGGACAGCGCCCGGACCACTGTCGAAGAGGTAGGTCGTCATATGAATAACTCACCAAGTATGCAAATCTAAGAGTTAACTTTCATTCATATGGTAGCTTCAGTTCAGTCGACCGCTTCCCATTGGCGGAGTAGCAGCCAAGTCGAAAACGCTTCCAGAAGGTAGCAATGTGCGTCAGGGTAAACATCAGCGCTCTCTGTCCGAATCCAAGACAACGGATGTATTTAGCCTACTAGCTGGCGGAACTAGTGCGCCAGGTGTTGGTTTCTGTCCAATGCACTATCAGCATCGAATTCGCTACAATTCTTGCACGGACTCTAATACCTCGGGCGTTAGCAGTTGTGAGTCGGTAACTGGAAGAACAGCTGTTGCATCCGCTGCTGCAGGTGCTATCAACGTGGGCGACTTTCAGCAATTTCCACTGAGTCCCATACCAAGCATGTCTAATCTGCTGGAGCTACCGACACTGCGAGCCGCAAAATTGTTGCGTCGCACCTCATTGTTGGGTACCAGTTTCCTAACGCCCGCTCTTAGTCCTTTGGCCATGGAGGGCTATGCAAAGCTGCGCTCTTTGCGTGCTCGGAGTCGTCCGGTGTTCTCAGAGTCGGCTGCGGAACTATACGACTTTATCGACATTGTTGATCGTGGTGAGGTCCAACCACGAAAATACTCCTGGGGCGAATCCAACCGCCGGATTAAAGTGCGCAGCTTGGATCGACAGACAATGCTTAATGTGTTCACGTAAGTGCAGACTTGAAATTAACAGTTTATATACTTGTTTAAAAATATATATAATCGGTGAACAGCGAATGGTGTGAACTAGTCGGTATGTCTATCTCTTTGTTTCCATGCCACTCTGTCTCTCTCCCTCTCTCTCTCTTTCTTTCCTTATCTTTTTCACTCTCTCTCTCTCTTTCTCAAAGCTATGTTTATGTTAATTCTAAGTGGTAATTTTTATGATAGACCTGCTCTTTCTGCAGAACGTGACTTATACTATGTCAAGTTACAAATTTCTTGATTTAGAATAAATGAGTTTGGATCATAGGAACAGAAAGATACTCTGCTGTCCACAGGGAGTATCATACGTATATACACTGATCGAGTATATATCTTTGCTGGAGTTAGAGCAGCAAAAGCGTAGCGCCAGCTGCATCTGGTTTTGGAAGAAGGCTCAAAATATTTGCTAGCCGGGTACTTCCGACCAGAGCACTTTTTCTTATATTTTCTAATGGAATATATCGTCATGTGACATTCATTTTTTGCGATATGTCCAGCAAAATCGTCGATGTCTTCGATATATTGTTATAGCTTACAGTTTTTAAATCCATGAAACAGGACGAACAAGCAATAGCCGACATTTAGAATCGAAGATGTTTCGTTTCGCGTTGGCAGCCTTTACTTAGGTTTCAGTCATCGTTGCTGCTATACATTAAGCCATGTGTCTTGCGTCATATTAAAGAAACGCTAATAAGCAAAGTAGATCGCAAAATAAGCTATACTTCCAATAAAGCTTATTATTCTTAATGCTTGTTGACAAAATATCGTTTAGCGAAGCTCGTCCCGGCTATAAACCGTGTATACGGATGCTGTAACATTGAATGGGCTTGTTAAGCAACTTATTTTCAAATGTTTTGGAAAAAATCGGATTTGATAAGCTGGTTAGCCCTCGCTAGTCTTCAATACTTATCCAATTTTATATTTCATATAAGTACTTTAAGAATTCAAATTGTAAAATAAACAGCAACAGCAACAACGGGGCCCAGGGTAGAGTTATGTAATGCTTTAATTATAATATATTTTTTAATATTGTAACTTTTTAACATTTTTCAGACGTCTCTCATCGGAAGAACTTCAGGTTCCATTACCTTCACTAAATACGCCGAAGTTTCTACCGCCAAATGATCTACAGGGTCCGTGCTATACGGGTATCTGCTTGCCTAAAAATGCACTCGATTTATTTCCCTCTCGGAATTTAAGCCGTACTTATGTTTCATGTGATATTATTGATCAGGATTTAATGGGCCTTAATTTATTGAGCGGGCGGCCGCAGTTCTTAACGTTTCTTAACGATTCCATCAACAACGAAGGCGGCGACGAGTCCTCGGTAATATCCTCCCTTTCTGATGTCTCGTCTTCGGCCAGTCGACGGCCGTCCAAATGGCAATTTGGCGCCAAACATGCACGCAGCCAGTGCCTTTATTGTACACGCTCACGTCGTCAGCAACGACTGCAAGCGCAAGTGCAAACGTCGGCACAGGATACCAACAGCACCAACGGCCTTGGGGGCCAAATGGCACCCTGTGAACTTTATAGCAGTGCATCAGCGACATTGGTTGCCGCTGGTATGCAAGCTGGCCCCGCATTGGCCCGTAAGAGTACTGGCAAAACCAGCGGTGGCTCCATACAGCTTGCGGATATGAGCTTCCACTCGCCCGAGAGCATATTAAGTGAAGAGAGTCTCCCAGATAAGTTAACCGCTTCCATACTGTACAATGTGCAGCGTTTAGCCAATCCGGTTAGTGCAAAACAGTCGAAAATGGCATTGTTAGAGCTGAAACAGAAGCATCCCCATGCTTTTCAAGACATTTGCCTATACTCGGAATCTTGCAAGACGTTGGGGCGCAGTAGCTATCGCATGAGTGCGCGCCGCTTTCTGCAGGAACTTTTTCTAGACCTAAACTTTGATGCGTTCTATGTGGAGCCGCAGCTTATTATCAGCGCTCGAAAGCAGCCCGCCAACGAACTACAGAAATCATCACATACTTCCGTTGCCTCAACATTATTGTTAACAACCTCAACAACATCAACAGCTTCAACATCAACACCAACAACGACTACAGCAGCAGCAGCAGCAGCGCCACCGCCATCAAATTCAACATTGCTGTCTCACAAGGCACAGCTAAAGCCTAAGCAAACGGCCCAACTTGCCAGCGTTTATGAGACCAGCTGGGAAAATCTATTAATGGATCAATCTCCGCGTCTAGGGTCCAACAAGACTCTAGTGCAAGATGCAGGTTACTCAGCGTCACAGCCTAGAACGGTGCCGGCGACCACACACAATGAGCTGCACATTGCCGACTCAACAGAGGATGCTATGTATAGTGACGAAGATGTTGGCGAAGATGTCTGTGATGGAAGTGGTGCCGGCACCCAGGCCAGTAGTGTAACGACCGCAAATACTGCCGTTCTTGCAGCTCACAGCAATCGCAGCAGCATTGGCACTATTAGTCAACAACCAGCACCGCCGTCGTCGACAACATCGTCAACGGCGCCAGCAGCACCCATATCCAGCACAACATCCGGCAATCTTGAAAACGAAAATCGTCAGTATACGCGTGGACGTTTCTATACGCTGGAGCTAGATCTGAGTTGTACGAAGAATAAATTTCCTATCACAAATCGAAATCGAACGACGGCAATAAAGGCGGATCAAGGACCGATGCCGGGTTCATTGCTAATGAGGCAAATAAGCGCGGATGCGCCTGTGTCACCTGTATTGACTGATGCCGGTGCCGCGGTACTTTACTCCAATGTAACCAAGAGCTTGGCAGCCTCCATAGCAAAACCTGTGGGCAGTCTCTACTGCGAAAAGCGCCTACAGAGCTCAAAGTCTGAGGCACTGCTTGATGGTGGCAGAAGCGGCAATGGTACTATCAACTGGCCAGCACCTAAACGGGCAGCATTGTAGAATAAAAGGTGACTGTGAAAAGCTGTAAGAGATAGCCATGCTTGACTGAGACTGTCTACCCTGCAAGTTACTCGGCTTCTCTTCTATGGCTTAAGTTTGTAAGCTTATCGTGTTAAGTTGTCCACAGTTTTCTTTGCATTCGCTGAGCGATTTATGTAACTTGTGCATATAGAATATATACATATATATGTACCATCACAACAAAAAAAGAGAATACACACATCTAAAAATATGCATAAGCCCATTATATAAATAATATAAAAATAACTATTTTCTGTAGATTTTACAATTACAATAAATATTATTGATAAATATTTTCTTTTAATAAAATTTATTACCGTTAAGTGTGAAACATAATCCAAAAAATAATGTATAAATTTCATTTGTATAATGACTAAAAAAAAAAAACAGGAAATATCGGCTACTTCCGGACACCGATGATAAAATACCAATACCTAAGCTTTGGGTCAGAAAGTTTATTACTGCCCGATCGTTCCTGTTGAAATTATATGATATAGTAGTCTGATGTATTACACGATATATTTGAGGTATAACAAATATATCAGAATAGTGAAACTGATTATTTCTGACTTTTATTCAGATATGGTGGAAACTAAACAATTTTTTATACAAAAGTTTGCTTTTCGAGAGAACATTCTATATAAATAGTTTATAAATAAAATATCTCGAACAAAAAAAAAAAACTGTCCGATGTTGATACGATTTTTACTCATTTTTACTCAGTATAAGGAGAATAAAATTACTTTGCGAAATGAAAGAGTCAACAGAAGTTGATAAGATTGGTTAAGTGAAGCTTTTTAATTCTAAGTAATGTCAAAATATCGAAAGAAAAAAAGAAAGTGAATGTTCACACACCAAGTGCTCATACAAGAACTTTACCGATTTTCACAGAGTATCTCCATGGCTAAAGTCTGTAAGGAAAGACGAACCTATATAACTTGTAAAACCGACAGCTTTGAAGCTGAGAAATCTCCATAGAATCTGATAAATGGTCGTGGCAATATCGACTGAGCTGTCGATGCTGATCACCAAAAGACATATATACATACGTTATGGGTTGACTGAAGTTTCATTGTACGCGTTACACACTCCGAGACAAAATTATATTACCCTCTGTAAGGGAATAGAAGCAGATAGCCCAAAAGGAACATCGAAACCACCGCAATTAATACGAAATTTCCAGATTGTAAAGGCATATAAACTGTATTTAAATAAAAGCTTCCAAATAAAATAAATACATACATCCTCAACAAATTGAACAATTTTAATACAATTAGATTGGCTTTAACACACATGTGTCTATTCATTTTCTCATTAATGTATGTATGTATCTCCGTCTCGTTCGGATTCGATTCTTGCTTTTTAGCAACTTCTTCGGTCATAAACCTCCGCAATAGAGTTGGGTCCAGTTATTAAGCACGGAAAAAAGGTTGCAAGCAATATCTGAATATCTGATCCACACGTTAAGCTAACAGCAAGCAAATCTAGTGAAAGTGCTCTAGCAGGAAGTTGTTGAAAAGGGTTCGGCTAGAGTATCTTCACTCGAGAGAGACAGAGAGAGAGAAAGTACTTTCACTCGTCCTGAACTCAGCGCCGAGCTTCCTTCCTTGCATACATACACATACACGCCCCAATCTCTAGTGTTTTTTCGAAAGCTTCAGTCTTCTTCATCCAAATGCCTAAGCTCAAAGTAATGTACATAAATCGGGCATCTATGTTTGTGTAAATAAGCCCAAAACTAAACTTCTAAAACTAGGGAATTTTTTAATTTTATGGGGAAGTTGGAAGGCATCTGTGTATACACGAGGCTCTACATACCAAATTTGGTGCTTCTCGCTAGAAACGGGCAAGTTATCGTTGACCAGAAACAAACTCGAATATTCAGGTCTTCTGAGATCGACGAAGTCAAACATTTGGCCAAACGGAACGGAAAGCCACTATAATTGCATTTCGATACCAATTGGAAGCAAGTTAGTCGAGCAAGACATTCACTCTTGCGGAGGCGCAAGGACCATCTTCAACCTTTGCTGGTGTCTGGGTACTCCTCGGGGTTGACACGCAACTCCACGCAAACCTTGACTCCCCCCGCATCACTCGCACAAAGTGGACCAATTATAGAAGTTGTCTCGGGTACTAGCCCATCCTATGGCACCAAATTAACAGCTTTGGTCAACTGTTCGAAGCAGTAACCACTTCCCAATTTTCATGAGGTTAAGTAAAGGGTTAAGTAATCTGGTTTGACCTCGTTGCGTGCCCCACCACTACCATCAGATCATCCGATCAGACCTCGTGGTACAGTCCATACCATTATAAGTTACGAATATCTTCAGTCACACAGGCATTCGTAGATCCCTTGTGGCTGCCCTTAAGTCCATCCCTCGCCGCCGTGAACCTTTCTTTTGCGAACAATTCTCATTATTGCAGCTGCTCTGGTGTCCATAAGACCCGAGAAGAGTCTCAACAGTAAGAATATATAATATCCTACCTTCTGCCTGTTACATACATTTGTACATAACTGAACGCTAGGTCGGAAATGTATGAAACTGTTTTAGTGAATGAAATGTTCCTTATCATTCAAAGCGAATTTGAACGAAAGACTTTGAAGTTTCCAAAACCCCGTCTTAGTTGTGCGCTGATCACCAATCAGTCTATCAGTCAGTCAACTGATCAAGACAAAACGATTATATACATATAGAGATAATAAAAAACCATTTATCAATGTTGATGAATATAAGTTTTCAATGCCAATTATATGTATGTTACTTTCATTATCGTTAATTATTTCAATGATAATGTAATGTAATTTTCATTACCGTTGCCTTTATCAATTACATTTCATTATCATTACTTATCACAAATGCATAACAACAAAATATGAATTGCCCAAAGCGCTGCGGATTACCCAACATATTCAACACATTCGAACTGAGCCAAATTTAAATGTATTCTTTTAGTGACAATTGTATTTGTATTAAAAATTATAATTGTACATACACATACATATGTACATACACATACATATGTACTTGTCTATGCATGTGCATGTAGGTACAAAGTTTCTCAGACAGATATATTAAAGTGTTTTCGACTGCTATGGTGACAACAAATAAATATCGTAATATACAAAAATGTTGCAAATATGCCAACTGCATTGAGAGACATTGAGAATCCGAGCAAATATTTCCATTTCCCACGAAGTGCCTCACAACTTTGACTGTTGCCGCTGTAATAATACAATATGAAAATGAATTATTCTATTGGCCTATCGCATAGTTAACACTTAATCTGGCATCTATGTATACTTACACATCCCCTGGGTCAGCGTCGGCTATTGCCTCGGGGGTCGTAGCCTGTTGGTCTTCCGGCCAGCAGGTGCAGTTGCGATAATTCAAGAGGGAGCTCGTCGCTGGACCACAGGTGCCATCTGTAGGCGTGGACGTGTTCTGCAGCTCGGCAAACTCAATAGCGGCACAGACTAGAGCCAAGCAGCAGAAGATCAGTGCCAGGGCAGAGAACACGTAAGATTCGGCAAGCAATACCTTGTAGCAGTTGTTATGGGCCCTTTTGTATTCGGATCCGCGATCCCGACCAAGCAGTATTAGACCGGCAATACTGGCAAGTAAAAGCTAAAATATTACTTGATTTACTACTCAGTAAGTAACACTTTTGTGTGCAATTAACGGGTAACATTTTCATAATCAAAATGGACAATTAAATGCGGGATGCAACTTACTGATAAGCCACTTAGGTACGGATTTATCAGTATAGAGGCACTCGGTGTCAAAAAAAATATTGAGATTGCGAGACCCACGATCAGCAGGCCAATTGCCAGTTGCAGGATCAGCAGTTGGCGCGAAAGATTTGAGTTCCGAATGTGCGTAGAATACGTATCTTGGATACCTATGGGTAACATTCATATCGTAAATGGATAGATTTTGTCTTTTGTTTGTTGTCATTTTGTTGGACTTACTGTCATGGTTCTTATTATTTACAACAATCATCCGACTGTGTCTAAGACTATTTCGAGTTGGCGTGTGTCGTCCAGCGATCTTCATCCCCTTCATATTCTGTGGCACCGTTGTACTCATATAGACAGCCTATATCCATTAGAAAAATTGATGAACATAATCTTATCGTTGCTCCTGACCTGAGTTAATACGAACCTGCGTTGGCTGTAACATATCTAGATCGCTCAATGGAATTTGCTCGTATGTGGCGCCATAGCGGTGCGACACATTTGCGGGCTCTTTCATTGCCTTCAAGATGGTTGGTTCCGGTAACACGGGAATACGGCTGGACTGTGGCACGTTTTGGTATTTGGGCTCCGGCTTGATAGCTAGCATTGACGCATGCGATTCATTTTCATCTGAAGGCGGCGCGGTAACGTCCAAAGTCTCACAATTATGGATTCCAAAAAATTTGGATTTTGCCACACTCAGCGCCGCTTTAACAGCTGCGATGCTGTGGCTGGTTTCATTCGGCTCCGAGACGTTTTCTGTCATTTCCAGGCCAAGCTGATCCTGTGTCAATGTGGCTGCTTCAATGGCTGCTGCAGCCTCCGGCGTTTCCTGATATTTACGGCTCCGAGATTTCTTGTTTACGTCCATGGCTAAATCACATTGCAAGCTTGTGCTATCATGATTGTAATATGACTGCGGTGTGGGGCTCTTCGAATGATCGTTGCCGCGTGTTGCCTCCAGCAGTGGCTGCTGTTGTCTTATCTTCGGTTCCGATGTGTTGGCTGTGGCAGTTAAGTTGTCATAGGTGCTTATTGGCCGGACGATTTGCGGTTGCATTGTCGCCTTCTTCCTTCACGCTGACGTTGTACTAATAACAATAATGTTGCCTCCTGGCGCATAGCGTATTTTCAGTATGTCTTACTAAAAAGATAGCTGAAAAGTGGTATTAACTGTATTTTCTACTCATTTTCTCATTTACTTTCAAAAACTATTCGAGTTTTTCTCTCATTTGCACACAAACACACATGTTCTAGTCGGCAGTGCTCGATTCTAAGATAGCCTAAAGATAAGACAGCGCCAAGCTGATGCAACAAACATTCCAGTTTCTGCAGCAGCTATGCTTCTTCTTGCCACAGCTAGACAGCATGGTAAGTGCATTCCTTAAAATATGTAGTAATTTAGCAGGCGGGAAGAGGATCCAAGACGAACAATGTTCCTAATCTATATATAAACTGCACAGGAACATACCAAATATTCATGTTGATCTTAAAGTTTCTAACTATTGCTTAAGTCGAATTATATCGAATTGAAAAGAGATTTCGAAAATTTCGTTCTGCCTGAGACGAGCTCTTTTAGTTTCCAAGACTAACATGGTTAGATCGATTCAACTCATCTAAATGAACACATACATATATTCTTTTTGTGTTCGTAGATGCTTCTCTCCGCCTGTCACATGCATTTGCGCAAAACTAATATACCCCTTTTATCCACATGCAATTGGGAACACAAATTGTAAAAGCTTGATGTCACAGACGCACAAACACACGTACCTAAGGTGAGTTTAAATCGTGTATCTCAGCTTTGGCAAGTATGTATGTAATTCACATGACTGCAACAACCAACACATTGACAATAGTTGAGTTAAAAACTTATTTAAGTATACATACATACATGTGTGTATGTATGTATATAATGAAGGGAATCGTTATGGGCCGTTGAATATATGCGCTTGTTCAAAGTGGGGTTATTGTAAAACGTTGCTTCGATCTATTTAAAGTTTCTTCCGCATTACAAACTTTTTTAAATAAATGTAAACACATGTACATACATATGTATGTATTAAGAGAAGCACAACATACAAAAACAAATACACAAAAAGATATGTGTGTGGAAAAATGTAACCATAAGAGGCATACCAGCTCACAACAAACGAAAGTAGATATACTTATAAATACATAAATATGTCTGTTAATCCACATAAAATAACGGTATATATGTACCTGTGTACCTGCATATGCATATGCGTGCATATGGAAGTTTCTACTGAGCCAGAAAACAACAGTAAATGTTACGAAAAAAGAAAACAATTTAAAAAAAAAAACATAAAACAACAACAACAGGAATAAATTGCACTCCAATCGAGACGCTGGCAACTGTACGCACCGAAAGGTGAAAACAAACTAAAAATAATTCTCTCGAACACACTTCGATCGAGCGCTTTAAACAAGCCATTTCCATCTGTGCGCTCGCTGCTTGGCCTAAACAAAAACAAAAACAAAAGCAAGCGCAGAAACCAAAACGGAATTCGCTTACCTTACCTGCCAGCACTTGGCAAGAGCAACAGCAACATCAACAGCAAGAGCGAGAGCGAGAGCGAGAGCGCAAGCACTCACACGCTCTCTCGCCGCTCCGAGTCTGAGCCTAAGGCCAGAAGCGCTGAATGTAGGTGCGGATAGTTTTCAGTCTTTGGTGAGCGACTAAGTTGACGTGGCAAGGCTAAATTGCATTTTCTTTATATACGATAGAGTAAGCGCAAGTAAGAGAGCTGTTGTTGAGAGTACCCAACTAACAGACACCCTGTACACGGCGCCGATCCGCTGCAATGAACGTTCGACGAATTAGGTACACAGAAACACACACAACACGGTAATTATGGAACTTGAATAACTTCGGTATCCATAGCTCGATCCTTATGAAACTTTCAGGACATAATTATGGCACCTGTATGTTTATATAAACCGAATTTAAATTGGGTACGTATTCAATAGGTGGAATATTGTTAAGCTGTGTATGCTACTATACGAAATCCCAATGAATGAATATGGATCATAAATAAAATTGTTTGTCCTCATTGACTGGTGATCAATGCACATCACAAATCGTAGCTAAAAACTGTTTTTTTGCTTAACGATCCGATTCGGTTTCCGGTAAATCAACCGCTTCTGCCTGGCAAATGGGACTTTCAGACACTTCCATCAACTTAGAGCTACTATTCAAAATTTTGAAAAAAATATTGAATGAAAATGTGTGTCAGCAAATCAAATGCCAAATCTACCTCGAAAATGCGAGTAATGCCCTGAACATATTGAAGATGGGTAAAATGAGTAGAAAAGTGTTGTGCAAATGTACAGAAGAAAGGGCCACATAAGTTACACATACTCTGTAATAGAGAGATGAGCTAATAGCTAAGGACTTTAAATTTGTGTTTCGTATATTCTACGCTGAATAAGCTTATCATGTTTCTTTCCATAGCACCCTCCATTTAGAAAACTATCTATAGCTATCAATTTTCACTACAATACAGACATGATATATTATATTTTAGTTCGAAATTCCCATAATAAGGGGCTAAGGGAGGGAGAAGCGCATCCGCAGAATAAGTTTCCAGCTGCACTTGGTTGCGTTCAATAGATACTGGACATACATGTTCGAACAGATGTCTTTATTTAATTGTTACTCAGGGACTTAACAAGCGAATAAGGTGTTTTGCGAATCAATTTTAGCAGGTTTGTTATTGTAATTGAGCTTCGCGGAAGGTTCGCATTAAAACATGCCAGAAGTCGTTCTGGCAAAGTAGGTACTAGATCATGGTTATTTATTGATGAGGTGATCAACAAACATCCCAAGCCAAGGAAGAGCTAGAAAAAAGTGTATAGCACGGCTCGAAAGAATCTTCATAATCATATGAAACAATAGGAAAATGAAAAATGAGCTTAAGCCCTACCAAAACTATTATTCAGCATACAATTCTGGCTCAAAAACTTAACACTTGCGATTTCTTACATGGGTTCTCAACCTTCTGACTCTCGCAGGACAAAAAGTAATAAGAGCAAGCCCTGCTACCTACCAGGATTTTGAAATAACTTCCAAGCGTTTTTCCATCAATTTGACAATTGAAAGCTTACCTTTTTGGTATGCAAGCACAAGTACATGAAAAGATCGGAATATAAGAGCGGAAGTTTGATAAGATGCAAAATAATTGCCCACTGCATATCGTTTCTCTGCGACTTGATAACAGCTATAAATTTGTCTTGATTTTCATAATGTTGTTAAAATTTGTTTACTTAATAAATAATTTAACTATGTTTTCCGAGCTTCATAGACTTTGACTTCTAAATAAGTATTTTGATGGCCGAAAAAGGTGTTGACCTACATTAAAGGCATTATACATTGAGTGATAAACAGAACAACAGAAGTAGCTGTAGACAGCCGGGTGTTGTCTTTTCAATTTGTGTTTGCAACCTCAGAATCTCGCATCAAGTATTTTGAAAATGATCCAAAAGTCCTCTCTGTCTGAAGCAAATATCTCCAGAGTAGATATATTCTTGCTTACCGTCACCTGATGAGACGATCTCCGTCGGTCAGACGGAAAGTCTGTAGGCATTATCGCATCCATCCAAGAACCTATAGTAGCTAGAGCCTTAAAGTCTCCCAAGTGTCCCAAGAACCTGTAGTAGCTAGAGCCTTAATGTCTCCCAAGTGTCCGCCTAAGTGTCTGCGTAGTTCGAGCTTGTCTCAAATCATCGATCTCAATAAAATCGTTTAGATTGCAACCGAAATCCAGTTTCTTGAGCATATCCTCAAGTCCTTAAGAGCTACAGATACCAAACATGGTATGTCGAGTCTCTTATCGTATACACATATCCAAAATAGTTTACTTTTGGCATATCTACCTATAATCCCAAATTAAGCGAAAAAACGTACAATCCCGATTCATAAACCTCCCGAAATAAACAACTAAGTATAGGAAAGCTAGAATGTTTATGACGGCAACTTCACGAGGGGTTCAGGAAATCTGTTAGTTATGTCTTTACATTCATTTTGATTATCTTGTAAATAACAATAAACTGGAACTTGGCATAAAGAAAATTGAATTTCTATACAGAAATGTATCTGTTCAAGATAACTTGATGTATGTATGTATTATGATGTCTTGACATAGAGACAGTTTTTCATTCAAGAAATTAATTTTCGATCAATCTATAGAAAAGTTGATATATTAATCCGATATTAATGTATATTCCAATATGAAGTAAACGAAGGGAACATAAAAGAGAGAGAGAGAGAGAGAGAGAGAGAGAGAGAGAAAGAAAGAGAGAGAGAGAGAGAGAGCAAGAGTGAGAGCGAGAGAGAGAGAGAGAAAGGGAGCAAGAGAGAGAGAGAGAGAGATAGAGAAAGAGAGAGAGAGAGGCAGAGAGATGGATAGACAAACATCAGACTGCTTTTAATTCTGATCAAGAATGTGAATACATGAAGTCTTTGAGGTGTTGCTTTCAATGCGATACACATTTTATGCTGAAAAATAATGATACCATCGAGAAGTCAACAACAATTGTCATTTATTTATTAATTTCTTTGGGGTACAGGTGGTGTGCTTACCTGTATGCTTAAATGTATGCTGAATTGATACATACGTATATGTACATATGTACATGTGCATGCATTAATTAGTTAGAGCAAAATTGCATGTAAGTAAAATAGATTCAACAGAACCGGTATATGCACACACAAATACATGTGCATGTGTCTACATACATACATACATACATACATATGAATGTATGTATGTGTGTTACATGTACCACACATGCATTTGCTCGTTTCTGCAAGCGGCACAGCACGTCGCGGCGGGGCGGCGGGCTTTTTTCTAGCTTTTGATTGTAGAATGTACATACATACATACAAACATACACATGTACATCATTATACATAAAGGTGTTTGTCCTGAGTGACTGTCTGTCTGACTGAATGACTGACTGAATGACTGACTGAATGACTGACGGAATGACTGACTGTCTGACTGACTGAATGACTGACGGAATGACGGGTATGACTGGGCATCTTGGTTAGAGTTAAGAAATTAATATTTTTACTGCAGTTACCTTATGTGATGGATTTCACGTAAAGACGGGCTTTGGGAAATTCAACCCGCAATTATGGAAACATCGCGCAAATCGATTGTATACAACTTTTTTGTTTAACAGCCGACCGGGCCCAAACACATTTTCAAAGTTCGGTGTTTAAATTAAGAGGCGTTTCTTCTCTCGGCTAAAAGATACGGGTCAAGGATTAAACGACTAAAATGTGCGGAAAACGTTGTTTCCAACTCTGCAAATTCATTTAACTATATATATATTTTTAAAATTACTTTGAAAGTGGAGTTCCAAATTTGTCCAAACTACATCTTAATCAAATTATATACTAGCTCGATGTTAAAAGGATTTTCCATAAATGTTGGGAGCATAATAAGACTTATACATGCCAAGTTTAACCAAAATATATCTTCATAGAACTAGCCAATTTTCGACCGATCGTTCCCATATATGAGACGCATAGTAAATCTAATAAATGCCAAGTTTGACCAAGATATCTTGATAAACAAAAAAGTGTTTTGTAGATGAACCTACTTTCGACCGATCGTTCCTATGCCCGCTATTTGACATAGTGGTCAGATGCAGCAGGTTCTGACATACCTAAGTACTGCCTAAAACATAAAGAGGAAAGTATGAAGAATTTCATGACGCTAGCTTTTAAACTGACAGACAAGTTCGCATAGAAACAATCGATACTGATCAAGATTATATATTCTTTATAGGGTCGGATATGTCTCCTTCTCTGCGTTACACATTTCGAGAGAAAACCGAAGACCCTCAGCAAGGGTATAATGTATTGAATTATATTATTAACAATAATATTTTCAATAACTTAATTGCTTTCATTCTTTTATCTTTTTCTTAGTTAATTAGTGGTTGCTTATGACGTTGACATGGACATAAATGTAAAATGATCTATTATACACTTATTACGCCAAAGAGGAGCCGATCCTTCAAAGCTTTAGTCCAATGAATGCGTTGAAAGATCTTCTGGGAATACGCGCTTAACCCTGCTATTTGGGAAGGACGAAGGGATCTCCAATAGTTGAATAATGCAAGGATTGGGTTGACAGCACATGCGATCCTTTTGCCTTAGTGTAAGAGGATTAACTTTTTATGAAGTCTCAAACTACAATTTAATCTCTGTTGTAATTTCACCGTATGAGGTTAAGCAAAGCGATGAAATTTTTTTAAAAGTTGCCCTGAACCCATTTAAAATGGGAAAGTATGCCATTGTTAAGCACCCGCAGGATAGGTTTGTTTCAAGTCTTGGATGGCTTGCTCCGACGTGTGCTTGTGTTTTTGGTAGAAGAAGGTGCAGGGTATTCCCTAGTCGGGCACTCCCGACTCGAGCACCGCTGTTCAATCATATTCTTGATCTGTATTAATATCTCAATTTTGGAGCTATCGTCATGAAACTATGCACAGGTCCGTCGTTCTAGGACGTAACCGACCGGAACGTACCATCAATAGCTGCGATATGAAGTTCTAGAAAAAATGTTTGTTTGCCCAAATATCTTGATCAAATTTGGCAATTATTAGGTTTATTATGTATATATACAGACTTCGGAGCACTTTTCCATCTATCATGGGAAAAATCGGTCGAAAATTAAGTTTCTTCTGAAACACTTCTTGCAAGATATCTTGACCATACAGAAAATCCGTAAGCTATAATTATACAAGTGTACTTAATGTTCAGTGTGCCGCAGATAGGTGTTTTTACTAACATTTTGTTACCTTTATCATACTGGGAATATCTTATCTTATCCTACCAACATCTAACTTCTGTATTATATAGCCCCAACAGGAACAATCTGTGGGATACAAAGCTTATGTGCAAAATCACTTCAATCTTCAGATAGCTGCTCTTTCGCATTATTGTCTTATATGTTTTATTCAAAAGCAAGTATCTTATATTCTGAATATCGAACATTTACTTGACTAATCTTATCGAGAATACCCGGCTAGGAGACTCTCTTACCACGAACCGAGTTGTAGTCATATTCAGTAAAACTTTCTTTTATAGATGCACACATACTTCTACAAAAACACACACCCAATCACGCACACAACAAGCTGCGCACTTTATGCAGCGACATTACTTTCTCTTTCCTAAGCCCCACACTTTAAGAAATGCATTCTTGAATAATTTCGGTGCTAAGAAAGCGTAAGTTATACTGGTTCTGTGCATACTATAAGAGAGGCTATTTAACACGTTTCGTGTCAAGTTAACTAATTTCACGATAATATTTTCCTAGTTTGATTTGCCCTAAGGGTAAAGCTCACAGAGTGAGCTGAACTCTGTTAAGTTTGAACATTTAACAGTGCGTTAACATTTTATTTGGAATGACTTTAGCCTCGAAACAAAGTCATGAATTGTGGGAATTATTGCCAGCATTTCCCGACTCGACTTTGTCTGTGTTGTTTTTGTTTGGGCCGGCAAAATTTTCGCCATTACTCGAAGTTACGTTGAATATGCAATTGGTACCAAAATTGTTGATGCAATTTACCTCCATACTTTTCCCCACGTAATCTATTAATAGCAAATCCGTTGAAAAAAAGCTTTAATTTCCACTGAGAGTTTGACTTCGGTGCTTTCCATCGAATGGTTCTAAAACAATCTATGGCAAAACAAGAAAGTATCTCCGACCCCATAAATTCTATATATCTCTTTATATAAAACTGTTCGTCCTGACTGACCGACTGACAGACTGATTGGTGATCAACGCACAGCCCATACTGTGAGGAATCATTTTCAAAGATGCCTCCCTGGTGGAAATAGGCGTCAAAGATTTGGTGGATGACGCCTTGCACTCAAATTCATTTCCATGGGTCTACATAACCATAGAAAAACCTATATGTTATACCATATGTTATAGACTTAACATTGGGTAAATCCTTCAAGTGTCCGCAAGGTATGAGTTTTTTTTTGCAAATCATCGATAACCGTCTTTCAATGAAATCAATAAGTATCAATACCGAAATACAGTTTGTCTTTATTAGAGCTGGATGCGCCAAAAGGGGGGTATGTAGAATATCGACCAACATTTTTACTTTTTTTGTATACCTACTCGTTTTCCCAAATAACTTTACGTAACTGGGTTAACTATTACAAATAACTTTTTAGCATTCGCTTGTCTTTGAAGATCTTACTAAACATTATTTAATACGTTTTCCGCGAAATCCACCGACTGGGAAGTTTTCCACGGGCGGGAAATGGGTGGAAATGACATCTAACCACGGGCATGCTCGAGGATTACACGCTTGTTAACGTTATTTATATTGTATATTTTGATTAATTACGGGCGGTTCTCACACTCAATGCACACATTGAAAATTTAACCAAATATGACGCCACCCATGCGTATTTCTTCCACCTCTTCTCCTTATAACTCTTCCAAAGCAGAAAAACAACAACAACATTTATTTTTACATCGTGTCTGAATGGTTTTGAAGCGAGAAGTACGAATTTGCACTAAGAGCAGAGCACAGGTTATTAACGGCATACTGTTAAAAATAAGCCAAAGAAAGAACCGACTAAAATCAAAGACAAACTAAAACTGTCTTGGTTTTTTCCCGTTTGACTGGTACGGCGTTGCATCACTTTGGGTAAACGGTGGAGGGGGAGGGGGGCACACCGAACTACTGGGTATGTATTCATTCTATACGCATACACTCTATAAGTAAACATGGATACCCACATATGAGAATGTGTGTAGTTGCCACGGTTGACTACTTACCTTTATTGACCATGCCAATTAATAGAATTAAACAGAACACAGCTTTTACTGTACTCCAGTTATAGTACGGGTTTATTTTCTTTTGCCCACTCGAAGTGGCTCTGTGAACTAGGCAGCGGAAAAAAGAAGTAAGAGTACTCTAGTCGGGCTTGATCGACTAAGAAATATCCTGTACTCAGCGGCGAGCTAGCACAACAAGCAACAAGATCGATCGAAGCTAGCCCGGGAATATAAGTTCATACTCAAAGAGGACAGGACTTTGGGCTGGAATGCTGGTTGCTTTAAATGGATATAGAAACGGCAAGACTCATCAAAAGAGTATTTGTATAATATTGACTCATAGTCTTATTCTCTATAAAGTTATGATATGCTAATGTGAATATATACCAAGTCGTTAATTGTGTTTTTCTTCCATTTAACAAAGAGAGAGGAAGTAGGTTTAGGTATCCAAAACATGAAATCATCATACTACGAAAAATTTCTAAAATTTTAGGATACATTCGAATTTAATTGAATGTGTCCCATATTTGAGTTTACAGCCCATGTTAAAGTGTTCATCCTTTATAGTCCCTGAGATCGACGCACACTTACAGACGGATGGAAGACAGCAGACATGCGGATATAGTTAGATCGACTTACTGAGCTTGTTCTCCTGCCTGTTACATACATTTGCACAAAAGCATTATAACCACGTTAACCCATTTTCCGTATATAGGGTATAAAAGAAACAAGTAAGAGAGCTCTTCTTGACGGTGTCCGATCGGAATATACCCTTTACCCGGCCCCAGTGGATGTAAAACGCATCGTGCAAAGCTTCACACTTTATTGTGGTACTTCTTCTCTCTGACTCACATTATTTCAAATTTATTTGCAGTTTCTGGAATAAGCATATGTATGTATCCATGAGATAAGCCTAGGGGGGAAGTATACTATAGTATTCAAACAGAATTGGTATCTTTAAGCGTTAAGATTATCAAAGATATCAGGCTAGGGTATATATATTTATCGACTTACAAGAATTATTGATCATTTGAGGTATGCAAGTAGAACTTGTATACGTTATGGACTTGAATATGCCTTTTAATGCGTGTTACATACTTTTGCACAAAATCATTGTACCCTCTTTAACAGTTTGTACAGGTCCAGGGTATAACAAGCAAGACTGCTTACGTGGGGAGTGCCCGACTAGGGGATATCCTAAAGTAACGAACGAACCGAATGTCTCGATTATGAATGTACATATGACTGCTCACGTATTATTACCCTAACCGATCAGTGTATACTATACTAAATGCCAAGTGTCAAATTGGTAACTCAAGGTCTTAAAACCCAAGAGATATGTTTAAAAAACAAGATTTCTTGCTTGGAAACAGGCAAGCCGATTCAAAAAAGGTAAAGCATGCACTTTAAGAGAACTTAAATTCTCAAGCTTTTATAGGTAACATCGACGCATTGATACAATATACGGACATATAAACGGGCGGAGAAAAGGACGGACGGGTAGATTCGGCCACTTGAAGTCGACCTAGAATATACACATTTTATGGGGTCAAAGATGCTTCATTCTGCCCGTTACATACATTTGAACAAAACCATTATACCCCTTTTTCCCATTTTCAGTGGTTTCAAGGTATAAAACTTTGCGTCGGAAACAATAGGGCAACAAAGCCGGCGGAGGCTGATCGAAAAGTTACAAGCATTTATCGTGTACTTCAGTTCATTTCGTATTTCAAAACTAGTATATATGTGTCTATCTATGGTTAGCTAGAGCTAACACAACAAAGGCTTAAAATCAATTCATAATAAGTAAAGACTTCTAAGCAAATAATTCTTGTTGATCAAGTGTTGATGGAGTGTTTTTCATACATAAGATGAATGATTCAATTCGGTTACAGTTTTAATTTAAAGTTATTAAAAAAAGAATATCATTATTGATTTACGCAAATCTAGTATAAGCTAATATAATGCAAACTTAAATGTTATGCTAATCCAATGTTATGCCGTTTTGACAGTCTGTTAGATTCGTTAACACTATGTATGGAAACCAACAACAACCACGTTTGCGCTGTTGCCTTGGTCTTCATTGTATTGCCAAAAAAATGTCTTCGGTCAGTTGGCTGGGTCTTCATGTACTGCAAAAAAGATGTCTTCGATCAGCCCTCGAACAAATTGTGTAAAGCTCTGCGATTGCGCAGCTTGCTTGTATTTCACGTCTGCAACAATGCCACAACAATGACAAACAGCCAACCGAGCAACCGAGCAACCGAGCAAACCGACCAGTCGACCGACCGACAAACCGAGCAGCCAGCGAACCAATCAACCTTATGGCTTATGGTGACGGTGACGGTGGTCGGTCGGTCGGTCGGACGGTCGGTCGTCGGTCGGTCGGTGCACACGCGCACTGCTGCGAACTTCTGTAAGCAAAGCGCCAGCTTAAAACCAGTTATAAGTCAACTTTCATTCCAAGCAGACGTGTCAGGCGTACGGATCGGATCGCGTTTTTTTGTGTGTTGTGTGTTGTGTCTTGTGTTTGGCAACAGCGAACTCCGTTAACAATATATATATATATATATAACATACATATATATAAACTGTCTATATATACTATTACTTTCGTATATATACATTCATATATATATATGTATGTATGTTTATAACGCTTTTCGTATGCACATGCAATAAATTCACAATCATAGATAACCATTTATTTAAAAGTTGCTGCTCAAGCCAAAAAGTATCTTTTTTGTTAAATACATTTTTTTAATGTGCATTTTTTCACGAGCAAATGAAACAGCAATAATCAACTCGAGCTCCCACGCATAATATTGTGGCTGGTAAAAGCAGAACATTTCCAGAAAGCGAAATCAAT
This sequence comes from Drosophila kanekoi, assembly GCA_037075305.1. Taxonomy (NCBI): domain Eukaryota; kingdom Metazoa; phylum Arthropoda; class Insecta; order Diptera; family Drosophilidae; genus Drosophila; species Drosophila kanekoi. The sequence goes on from JBAMCE010000290.1 coordinate 3,895,495, forward strand.
AATTCTGGCCATATATGTAAATGGTATAATCATAAATATATGTATATGTATCTCCACGAAAATACATTCGTATCTGTGTGCATATATTTGCGTGTGTGTATGTGACATAAAAAACTCAAATCGGAATTATTTTTAACAGACTGTGTGCGTTTTCGTGGTTGAAGCGTTCTAATTCGATTTGAGCGCATTGTACTTTCTCATATGGATTCAATTAACACATCGAATTTCGAATTTATAAGACACTAGCTAAAAGCTAATGAACCAAATATTTGTTGCTATTTAGCCAGTAGCAATTAATGCCACAGATACAAAACACCAGAAACAGCAGTGGCTACTGCCTCCGATATCTAGTGAAAGATACTGGACGTAACGAAAGTTGCTTATGAGATTGGAGAAACCGGCCATCGAAATTCTCCTCTCAGCACACTGAACATTTAGCGTTCACCATACAAATTCATATACCCTGTACGCACTTTAAAATTGGGTATAACAAGGGTATAAAAGGCATACATATATCATATCGATTTCGATATCTAAACAAGCTTCATGCGTGAATACATATTCCCACATATATCTCTCGCAATTTTCAGAATATTGATAAATATGCTTTTGTAAGTTTCCCTCAGAAGAGCTGGAAACACTTTTTGGGTCCGCCCCTCCCTCTGATCTTAGCATATGTGCTTTTGTATATGTATGTGTGTGTTTGTATAGAAGAAAGTTCAAATTCTTGTGGGCTTAGGGTAACCTCTAGTCGGTCACTTCCGACTAGAGCACTCTTACCTTTTGAAATGTATCATAACACACACCTAATAAAGCAATCGTTCGACAATAGCTAACATGGCCCAGGCCAAGCTAGCCATGTTAGCTAACAAAACGCAAATGAAGCCTTGAAAGCGGTCGAAGTGCTGCATATTAAAACGAGCAGCCAATGAAAACAATGACAAAATTTGTTAATACCACTAAGTAAAAATTGCACTATCGTTTGCAAACTAGTGCAATATTCGTCCCTTACTTCCATATGATACCCAATAGGCATAAATGTACATATGTACATATGTGCTTTCCACGTACATATGTATATGCATACATATGTATATGCATACATATGCATGGATTCGTGGGTACCTACATCATTCAGTTGTTGCTACAAAGTCATTGCCCGGCAATTGTGATTTTTAATGATGAAATGCATGTGTTTTATACACCAATGCGTACATACATAGATGAACATGTATTCATACACATTTTCATGATAAAGCAGTGAAAATTCAATGTGAATGCAAAATGAAAATCTGGCGAGTGTAAGAGAGGAGCTCACGGCTTGTGCTCGCATACTTGTGAATATTAATTGAATATATGCATTAATACAGATGTATGCTGCACATGCAATTATATAAGTACATACATAAACACACATAAATAAATAAATACATACAAAAAAAAAAAATAGGCATTTGTATGCATATGGTGATCATATGTGATGCTACAACTGTAAATACCCCCACTAATCAACAGCTAATAACAGCAAAAAGCAAACAATGTTTTGCTTTAGCCGCAGGTTATTGTTCGTCTCGGTTGCACCTCGAGTGGAAAACGTTTTTCAAAGAGCCATGGCCTTTTCAAGACATACGTTCCCTCCAAGCATAATGCTGATAATGATGATGATGACGACGCTAATTACATCCGGGAGTTGCCACAGTAAGTTCCTTGCCAGCAAATCCATTCACAGCATTAGCATTAAGATTATAATATCATTTGAATCAACAAACGAATTTACAAGAATGCAAAACTCCGCTAAAACTGAACATAATCTTCATTTGCATATGGCATACGTGATCCTATGACATTTGCACTCTCAGTCTTCAAGATCGACTTGGTAATCATGGGCTAGGTCAACTTTACATACATATATGTTCATACATACATTGTATGCATTATAGGATCGGATAGACCTCCTTTAAAGTGATTCATTTACACAACTTTCTTTTACTTTTTCAAATGCTTGAGATTGTTTAAAAAATTAAAATATCAAATATAATTGCTGAGCTACTGAGTTTACCAACTCTTTAACTTCGCTGTTACGAGTTTTAAATATTACATTAGGTGTATGTGATATCTCTTTGAATACCATATACGCCTGTTTTGTCATAGGGGAAAACAGATGATGCAGATAGGCATAGCAAATGTGGAGATAGTTCATATATACTCGAAAGTGAAAAGCTAAGAAAACATCTCATAACATAAATGAAGGAATGTGTTGGGATTCATTGACTTCGCTCCTGGAAACGTGCAAAATCACGGATATCAATATCTTTTGCTGTTTGAGAGCGTCCCAAAGTTCGCAATGAATCCTCCTGATGAGCTGTTGGGGTCGATCCAAGTATTACGCCATCGGTTGCACCCGCCTGCAACATATCCAATTTGCATTCGAGTACACTTAAATTTACAGAATTTGATCACGACACAGTAAAAAAAGGAACGTTGTTTAAGACCATGTTTGTGTTTATATACAAGAATCGAAATGAACTATATGATTTTCTGTTATATTTCTTTACTCATTTTTCAAAATCAAATAAAAGCTATATATGGACAATTTATCTGTACATATTAAGACTCTGGGCTGAATATGCATGACAAAACTAAGATAACTCTCTCTGATTTCTGATGTTCAGACTCTATAGAGAAGCTAGGTAATATTTTGTACAAATTACTAATACTAATGATAATAACGTAGTACCATTTGAACGAGACCTAATCGACTTGCTTGTATATATTTCATCAAGAACTCATTTTGATATCAACAGTTAACTCTAACTAACTATAGCCATGTCCGTATGTTGTTCAGTTTCTATGCAGACTGATCCTTTAGCCTCAAATTTATCAACGTGCAGCTACAAAAATGAAGGGCATTTGGTCTTCGGTGCATGGAAGAAAGCCATTACTTCTTGTTATTATGAGACGCATAAAATATAAGGCAAGACTCATATAAGTATGGGTATCATAAATACTGGTTAAACCGGATAAAGGCGATTGTAGTCTAATAACAATAACTGCATTTTGTACGGCTCTTGGGTAGAATACAATCATTGAAGTTAGCAACACTTTGCAATTGCTACTTTGAAGAGGGAGACACCTGACATCAGCATCTGGAACGGCAACAAGCCCCAGACAACTAAACCATTTAGAAACAAATATCAAATATCAATATCAGCGAGCAGAATATTATATTTCTGACGTATAGAAATGCACTTTAACGCATTTGAGTCCTATCCGAAAGAAACCTGTCTTTATAAACCTTAACTAACTTATCCAACTTATCTTAACTTTTCCGTCATGTCCAAAAATATTGCAATGAAAACTTCTGGGAAGATAAGCACAAACAAATAGTTTTCGGTCGAGTGCAACCGGGTGCACAATACCCTGTTCATTGTGTAATTGTATCCTTCTTCTTCTTTCTTTTTCTTTCTTCTTGAATTTTGATCTGAATGGATAAAATCATTGTAGGTCTGAAAGATGCAATTTGTGGTTGCTTTCTTGCTCCATGGTGGGCAATTTAACACTTATTGTCGCATCAGACAATATATATACCCAAAATTTCAAGACTCTAACTTTATGGATGGATGATAAGCAACATGGTCAGCTAGTCGGATATTGTAAAATTCCAAAAGAAAAAAACTCTATTCACTATGCGGTTAGCCCCAATCCGGGTGGATGGCGTCGGCCTGTGGCCATTGGTCGAAGATTATGTAATATAGGTAGCCAGGCATGCCGTTAAACAATAATGAGAGTTTTATTCTTAATTATTGCAAAATTTGAATAGAATATGTTGTTGCTATTTGCCGGCATATTTATTAACTAACAATCGTGTTTACATTTTAAGCATTATGGGAACATTTTTAAAGTTGAAAATTAAATTGTTCGTTTACCAATTATGGTCTATGGGAAAGAACCCAAAGCATAAAAGAATACATTACATACATGTATATGCAAATTTTAACTTTGAGAATGTGTTCTTATGCCTCGGAATACAAATGAAACCCAACCGAAAGAAACACCCACACCAAGAATGCATAGCAATAAACTAGGTAGCTACACATGTACATGTATCTATTCATCTATGTATCTGTGTATCTTTGTATCTTTGTATCTATGTATCTATGTATCTGTGTATCTATGTGTATAAGGTCCTGAAGATCATCCTCAAATGTCTGGACTTTTAATAGGTTTCCGAATACGGAATGTATTATTATTATACCCTGAACCCATTAAGGGGTATAATGTTTTTGTGGAAAATGTAAATGTATGTAACAGGCAGAAGGAAGCATCTCCGACCCCATTAAGTGCATATATTCTTGATCCGCAGCAATAGCCGAGTCGATCTAGCCATATCCGTCTGTCTTTCCGTCCTTCCGTTCGTCCGTCCGAACGCAAGGATATCAGTACCTTTAGGAGCTAGAGAGCTTTAAGACCTATAGGTCCCCATAGTGCCTACGCAGATCGAGTTTGTTTCCGATCATCGATAACTTACTCCGTTTCCAAGCAATCGATAAAAATATCGATATCGACATCCTGTTTTTTGAGCAAATTGGTCACCAAACTTGATATGTTGCTTCTAGAATATTATATATATATATCAAGCATCTTTCATTTAACATCTATCGCCACCTCCCCGGGTGCAGGGTATCCCCTAGTCGGGAGCTCCCGACTAGAACCTCTTACTTGTATTGTTTTCATTTGAGAAACTTGAACCTCGACGACTTAACCACGTCATTTTAATTTAACCAATTAGGGAAAATAAATTCAACAGCTCTAGAAAGTTTTCTACAATACGAATATAGTTCTCTTTTAGTTAATTATTCATTTCAATATTCAACCTGAATAGAGGTTGTAAGAGCTAGGAGGCAGAAATTGAGTTGTTTTTTACTGGATTTACCGTATGTGATATGAGGACAGGCTTTTGGGAAATTCCAACCGAAAGTGTGGAAAAATTGCTGAAAACGTGTGTATACCACTTTTTTTTACCATCCGCCCGGCCTCAAAGTGAAGTTTCGGCTTGAAATTAACTTTCAGTTATCTTTATGAAAATTAAAATTCGATGGGATTCACGCTCTTGGCTGTATCTATACGAACGGAAAAAACTTTGCTGGAAAACGGCTTAAGTTTGTCGTCTAATATGCCTATTTTCAGAGGTCCTTGTGTAAATTCTTGCCCCTCTTCTTCTTCACAGTACTAAAATTGGCGAAAAATGCCGAATACAACTTTTAATGCTATTGACTCGACGCCTATTAACGGAAATATTAGTAAAATATAATGTTAGACTGAAATTCAAGATAGTTTGGAAATGGTTGAAAAATTGAACTGTAAAATAAATGCGATATACTTGGCCATTTTCGTAAGATCAAAGAGTAGTCGTCATATAATAAAGTTGCAACATGCAGATAAGTTAGGAGATAAGTGAAGCTCGCGATTTCCAAATTTCCTATGCGTCGAGTTCGAACCTTCTACAAGGAACACAATTTTCAGATTAGGTCTTAAAAAAATGAATTTGATAAAAATTCAATATAAAATAACTGAATTAGGGCTTTACTCATTAGCTTTTGAATCATGTTCTGAAACCATGACAGTTATTTTTGTGCAATACACATTGAAGAATTTGCAACTTAGATCTTTGGCAACCCATTCTTTGTACATCTCTGGGCTAGATTAGGATTTACCATGTGTCTATGGTTTTTTCCTTCCCTTCTGCTGCTCATATTTGTTCATTGCAACTATAAAAGTTTGCTGCAACTATGATATAATTAGGTATAGCTTGATATATATATTGTGTATTACAGGCAGATACAAAAATATTTGTTTTTTTTTTCTTCTTTTATATGTATATCCCACCATTAAGAAAGTATAAACTTTGTTTTGAAATGACAACTGTCAATGTCTGTTAACAAACAGCTGATTGTATGTTAACAGTTTCAAACTATCGGAAAAACCCCGATTATTCTTTAATAACAGCATTTTAGCAGAAACTGCGAAAAGCGGAATATTTTGCGCCTAAATATTATTTACATATGTAACTTAATATCATTTATGTACCTAAAAATAACATTCAGCAATGTACATACATGTAAGCTAACAGCGGACAGTCTTGTGGTTTCAGGGGTAGATTTCCAAAAATTGTAAAATATATAACTCGTAACATCTCACAATCATTAGTACGCAATTTTTATCCAAGAGAGATGGAATTGCCAAGCAAAGGAATTTACACAAAATATTTAAGGAAAGTTTTGGCAAAGATCCTTGGAAATGAGTTGGAGCAGGAAACTTCACCCACCAAACCATAGACCATAGGTGTGAGAAACTTCTCAGATGATCTTTACAAAGATCTTTCAATCACATAGACATTTGTGTTTGAAAGGAGAATGTGACTGCAATGGCAAGAACTCTTTCCAGTTGTAATTTGGTCATTTTTCCATACATATGAAGGGGATGAAACATCTTAAATATAAGAGAAATATACGATTTTTTCGTTGTGATTGACTCGCTCTAGGTCATGGATCTATTGAGATTTAATTAAAACACAAAATATAATTTGATGACGAGTGTCGTGAGATTCAAGCACAAAAACCAGAAACCTCGAAGCCAACCAAATCGAAAATCGTATAAAAATAAAAAAGTTGTCATCAAATCACGAAAATATGCATAATTGTTGTTGCATTTATTTTTAGTTTGTGGTCCGCCGGCAGTGCCCCTTAATGCCAAAGTTCGCACAGTGTCCGGCGGCGAGACGGGTATATCAGAGGCGCATTACACATGTGATGCCGGCTACGAGCTGTTTGGCTCGCCCACTGTTAAGTGTGATCCGAACAAAGGCTGGGAGCGCGAACTGCCCTTTTGTGGCGTGAACGTAGCCTACCGCAAGCCTGTTAACCAAAGCTCCTATACGCGCAGTGGTCCTGCTAGCTTTGCGAATGATGGAAAGCCCGGCAATAAGGTAATTATAGCACATTTAACGAACGAACTAAGCTTTGAATGTGGATACGATGCTCTCTTGCAGAATCCCGATGGGCAAGAATGCTCGGAAACACAAAAGGAGCCATCTCCTTGGTGGCGTGTGGATCTTTTGGTACCGCAGGCTGTACATGTGGTACGCATTACCACACGCGGTTGCTGTGGACATCAGCCGCTGCAGGATTTGGAGATACGAGTGGGCAATAGCAGCGCGGATCTGCAGCGGAATCCCCTTTGCGCCTGGTACCCAGGTACACTAGACGAAGGCATTGTAAAGACTTTCACCTGTGCACGACCGCTTGTTGGCCAGTACGTGGCCATTCAGCTGGTTGGTGTTGAGGGTAGCCTTAGCCTATGCGAAGTAGAGACATTTACCAATGATGAATTTTCCGTGGATCGGTGTCTAAGCCCCAAAATCGGAGTTGATACTGTAGTAACGACATTTTCCAAGACATGCTACGACTTTCATATTACGAAGGGAGAAAGCTTTGAAAAAGCTCAAAGCATTTGCAAGCAGACAGGCAAGTACATTGTTGCATAAACAATAACCTATCGATAAGACATGTTAACTAACAGCACCTTTTTGCATCAGGTGGTAACTTGGTTCACGACTTTCGTGGCGCTACGAGCCAATACATTCTATCGGAATTGGAACGTCGAAAAACAGAACTAAAGCCGCAATTGGTTTGGATTGGCGCACAAAAGGAACCAGGCATTACATCTCGAACTTGGCAGTGGGTTAATGGTACGTAAATATTATAATCAACATTATTTACAATGTAAATAACGCTAATGCTATTTTGTTAACAGGGGAAATAGTGCAGAAGCCAGCGTGGGGTAAGGATCAGCCGAATAATTACAACGGAGAGCAGAACTGTGTTGTCTTCGATGGTGGCCGCAATTGGCTCTGGAATGATGTTGGCTGCAATCTGGACTATCTCCATTTCATATGCCAGCACTGTATGTGCCATCTCAGAACCTACATACATAAAAATAGTATCTAACGTGATTATATCTGTCTTAGCACCGTTGTCCTGCGGCTCGCCGGATGCGCGGCAAAACACAACCGTGTTGGGGAAAAAATTTACATTGGGGGAGAAAATTCAATACGATTGTCCAAAGGGTCACTCGCTTCTCGGCTATGCAGAGCGCGAGTGCAAGACAGATGGCACATGGAGCGGAGCAGCGCCGACATGTAAATGTGAGTAACTTATTAGAGTTTACGTACGGAGTTGAAATAACAAGAACTATGCAGATGTTGACTGCGGCGCATTACCCGAGCTGAAATTCGGTTCTATACACCTGTCCGAAGAACGCACCAGCTATGGAGTGGTGGCTAGCTATAGCTGTCATGAGAATTACACGCTAATTGGAAACGAAAATCGGACATGTTTGGAGGAAGGCTGGAATGGCAAGCAGCCAGAGTGTTTGGTTGACTGGTGTCCTGATCCACAAGGGATTACGGGCGGCAACGTGCACTTTACTGACAAACGGGCTGGGTCCACTGCCACGTATGTGTGTGAACCGGGATATGTGCTTGTTGGAGAAGCGGTAAGTATCCAAGTTGATATGCCAGTTCATAAACATAATTTGTAATTCGTGTGCAGATAATCTCTTGTGGATTGGGAGGTGATTGGTCTAGTAAAACGCCGTCGTGCCGGTTTGTCGACTGCGGTGCGCCCGCTCGCCCAGATCGGGGCATATCCATTCTAGTGAACGGTACCACGACGGTTGATTCGATTGTCAAGTACGAGTGTGATGAGGATCACTGGCTAGACGGGCCTTCGGAACTGTACTGTACAAGAGATGGAAAATGGTCTGGCGAAGCACCAGTTTGCGAGCTTGTAACATGTGAAACGCCACAAGTGCCAGCCGGCACCTTTGTCATTGGATATGATTACAATGTACACTCTAAAATACAATACAACTGCGATCCTGGGTACATAATGCATGGAAACCCAGTTCTTGAATGCTTGGATACAGGAGAATGGAGTTCTGATGCGCCCTACTGTGAATGTAAGTGTATCTGCGAGTTTAAGTGTTGATTGTGTAATGTAACTTAATTAAAATTCCTTTAGATATCGACTGTGGCTCCATATTGCCGATACCGTATGGCTCCATTAAGTATGTGTCTAATACAACACACGTCGGCTCCGAGGTGGTCTTTACCTGCACGCAATCACACAAGCTAACCGGAGTGCTGAAACGTAAATGCCTGGAATCAGGCATCTGGAGCGATTCCATGCCCAAATGTGAAGGTAGGTTTATATATTGTATGTTGAATTATTGTATATTATGTGAATTTACCATTGCTTATGTTCTTAAGAAATTCGATGTCACGAACCGATGCTGCCCACACATAGCCTCCTGTCAGTTACCGGTAATGACCGAATGTACGGGCGCACTCTTATACGCACCGCGGATTCCACACAAAATACAGCACAGACATACAAGTAAGTTGGGACGAGTGCGATTATGCGATGTGCCTCATTGATTGAGAATCAATGATGAATATCCTGTGTTATTCATCATGTTTCTGGAGAAAATATTGAACCATCGCCAGGAATATTGATAATCGCAAAATTATATTGTAAAACTACTATCTATTTAACTATCTTACGCTCTTGAAGTACTCAGGTTCGGGTTAACAGTTGTTACTTGGCATTTCGAATCCTTACTTCTTGTTAATACTGTTGAATTAGTAATTAATTAGCTGGCATTTCAGAATTGGAGCGCTGGCGAAATATCGTTGTGAGCGAGGGTACAAAATGGTTGGCGAGGCCCTGGCTACCTGTACGGATAACGGCCAGTGGAGCGGTATAAGACCAGAGTGTGTATGTAAGTATAAAGAAATTACAAGATGAATATCGATAGAGCCAAAACAAGCTAATTCCCAAACTTTACAGATGTGGAGTGTGGAGCGCCAGAAAATATAACTAACGGTAAGGTGACATTGGCTACCAATGCCACTTACTATGGAGCCGCAGTCCTTTACGAATGTAATGCAAATTTCAAACTCAATGGCGTCTCGCGACGATTGTGTACGGAGCACGGCAATTGGAGCCACGAGGCCCCAAAATGCGTTGAGGTTGTCTGTGATATGCCCAATGTAAGTGATAGTTTAATTGTGGAGGCAGACACTCGTGCCGTTGGCTCGATGGCTATCTTTAAGTGTGCAAAGGGTCGGATTTTGGTTGGCAATGATACACGCATCTGCCAAAAAAATGGCAAATGGGCGGGCAAGAGTCCAACATGTAGACGTAAGTATTATGAGTTTAAACGCATCAAAAATATGTATATTGACGTGTTAAAATTCTCAATAAACAGCTGTTGACTGCGGACGGCCGTTATCCATTGAAAACGGTCGTGTAATTGTCGTCAACGATTCCACCCTATACGGCGGCTCTGCCGAATATCACTGCATACCAAACTACCAAAGGGTTGGTCAGTATCTGCGGAAATGCACCGAGGATGGTGCTTGGAGTGGCAAGCAGCCGCATTGTGAACTGGCAACTGTGGAGGGACAAGAAAGTTCTGAACTGGGTACAGGTGTTGCCATTGGCGCTACGGTTATTGTAGCGTTGCTCGTCATCTTTGGCCTGATATTCTTGTATCGGAACAAGGCTAGGCCTGTCAAAAATACAGAAAACATTCAGGCAGCCGAAACAAAAGATGAGCGCAATGCCGCCGTTATGTCATATTCTACGCTAGAGGCAAACAATCGCATGCACATGGACAACAACCCATCCGCGACCTTCAACACATTTCAAGGCGGAGCTGGGCTTCGAGGAGTCCGGAACAACGACAACACTGGGGACGGTGAACGAGTAAACAATCGCTCGGGTGAGTAGATTTATATTTAGTTATGTTTATCATAACTAATTAAACCAATTAAAAATGACTTTGCAGAAAACATTTACGACCAAATACCAAATGAACAGTTTTATGATGCACCCTACGAGATGCGCACAAATGATGAAGTATACGAGCCAGAGCCAGTATCCAATAACGTAATCACAATTAATGGCATATCTGTGCGATAAAGAGCATGCGTTATATGTCTCTGTACGTACGTGCATGTATCATTAATGTTAACTTTTGTTTATATATGTATATAGTAATTTAAGAAAGGACGTGAACAATTCGTAGTTGCGAAAACTCATTTATTACCTATTACCCAAAGCACAGCAAGAGCACGAATATCGGGCCTGTGTTTAACAGGCAGAAGAAAGCTTCTCCGACCCTATTAAGTATATATGTATATTCTTGATCAGCTTTAACAGTTGGGTCAATCTAGCCGGGTCCGTCTGTCTTTCTGCATGAACACGTTGACTTATAAAATGAGTCGTCAAATTTGGAATATCGGGCCTCCTAAAGAACGCGTTAAATTATCAGTAGCTCCTGTCCTTTGCCAAATTCGGCATTAATTGTTCTATGTATGGAATAGTTGATGTCTACCCTCCCCTCCCCCCACTATTAAAGTACATTCTTTTTGAAGGAATACCCTTGCGCGTTGGTTTAACCTCACATTTGGGTGCCATATTCAAGAACTGAACATTTGATAAAGATCGGACTAAAAACACCGAAGATATTCAAGAACGCATTTCCTACAGTGTGGGGGTGAAGGAAGTAGCACAGCCGCTGCAGCAGGTGAACATGTGTTAATGTAAAATAGGAATGTTTGTTAGAGAAGCTTGACAAGCCCTGGGTACACGGTATCTCCTAGTTGGGCATTCCCGATTAGAGCACACTTGTTTTTTTTTTAAATTATTAAGTATTATATAAAATATGTATAACCAGAATGTACAACTTTGTTATGCAATGTGTAAGTACTCGATAATACTTAAGTAAAGAAAAACTATGTTTTATTTAAATAAATATGTGGTTAACTAATTTATTATGATGCAGATAAACTGAATGTATGCGTTCTTTAATCCATACTCCAATGCGTCCAAGTCTTTCTGCCCTTCTCATTCTAGAGACAAAATTGTTTGATCAATACTTCTTTGAAAAGTTGTGGAGCTGCTAGGCATAAACAAACAATAGTTGTTTACAACACAATATTCAATTGACAATATGCTACATTATAACAAAAATTTGGCTCTTTTTTCAAAATTACAATAAAATATTTGGATTTTAAATTGTGTATGTATGAGTCTGTACGTAATCGGAACAGACCATGGCACGAAGAGGAGCGCAACAGCTACAGGTTGAAATAAAAACTGACGATGAACTGGAGAAATTTTTGACCCGCCCAGGATTGCTCCGTATTGCTGGTATCGAATTTTTTGCATAAGCATACACTAATCTGTCTTCTTTGCAGTTTTGGAAGTCTACTCTGACTGGTGTGGCCCATGTCTTGGAATGATTGGCACCTTGCGTAGAGTAAAGCTCGAATTTGGAGGCGATAACTTGCACCTGGCAGTTGTAAGTAGTTGCTTAGCACTTTAATAATTACCAATTGAAGTTTATTTATAGTGCAAATCTGATACCGTGACAGCTCTAAAGCGGTTTCACAAAAAAAGTGAACCTACGTGGCTTCTTGCTACAGTAAGTTGTATTTTTCCCATGCAGTTTCTTCTCTGGGTCGATTACTTTCTCTACAGTACAGAAACTTTTGTTTTTGTCACTATAGAACGGCAGGGCTGTGGGGATTTTCTATGGGTCAGATGCTCCAAAGTTAGTGTCCATTATAATAAAGGAGCTTGAAAAAACCTTACAAAATATTTCGCGACCAACCTACGGCATTGCAGACCTTCAGCCGGTTGAAGCTGAAGCATTGAGGATCAAACTGGAGGCAACCGAAAAGGCTGAACGCATTGAGCGGGAAAAGATACATAAGAAAAAAATAGATTATCTGAACCATTGTACAGATGTAATAATGGAAAATTTGCCAGATATTGGTGTAACTGTTTTTGGACCACAAGTATCTCGCGATATGTTTAAAAAGCTTTCAGAGCCAGCTGAACATCTTAAAATGCAATGCAAAGACCGAAAGTATCTCGAAGTGTTTGCAACAGATTTTGAAATCATTAACTTTGCTTGCAAGAATCCGTTGTCCCCTGACGTTATAGAGCAACTGGATGGCAAAGAATTGCTTTTGTGTTTCTGGAAAATAGACGAGTCCTCTGGGCCTATACCACATGTGCTTGCAGCATACGCGCATGAACTAACAAAGGAAAGAGTTGCCCCACCCGATGAGGAAATTAATGTACCACATCCAATTCCACCAATTATATCACCTTTGAAGGTGAAATTCGAGGTGGAAGTGGAAGGTATGCGTTAGACAGCTCTGAACCATTATTATGAAACGTTTTAAAACGTTTTTTTTTTGCTTGTTTTTTCAGAGGGAGAAATTTGGGTTGAGGAAATTAGTTCAGAAGAAGAGGCCAGAGTAAAGGCTGCCGAAAGAAAAGCAGCTGAAAAATCAAAGTCTGCTATTCGCGTGCAAGACGAGTCTCGAAAGGATCAAGATCTGGGAGAGGACGATGGCGAGGAAGAGGCTAGTGAAGAAGAAGAGGTTGTACAAGTTGTGCAGCCAGCATTTCCAGGCATGGCATTCGATTTAGATTTGGGTATTGATGACGTTGTTACCGAAGAGGAAATGGAGGAAGAAGAAGAAGAAATACCAAAACCCCTAACTCGTACAAAGCGTGTCAAGATCCCGCCCATATGGGTTGCCAATAATCGTCGCACCCATGCTGCCTTGATCTACGTGTTCTTCCGTAGCCAAACTACCGGATTCTTACCACCAGATCCCCCACCAGAGCCACCGCATATCATAATGGCGTTCGAAGCTTTCAAACGGGATGATATTATGGAAGTTGTGGAAACCACTCGAGAAGATATACCCCAATATGGTTTCTTTACCAATGATACTCCTGGAGAGGCGAAACTAATAACAAACTCTATATTTAAATATGATGAGCTTAAGGAACCCACATCAACCGACAGATTCGTGCTTAAAGTTAACAAAGTACAATCCTATACGATGCTCTCTTTGGTGCAATTCGAGCCTACCTACTGTAGCAGCAATGTGAAAGCCGGTCGCTTGGATGCACTCAAATTCTTTCCAGAGGACTATAAGACGGATGATGACATACCGCCTGAAGCAGAGCAGAAGCTCAAGAAGGTAAAATATTTCATTTTATTTTTATATCCACACCTTTTTGCAAATGCATAACAAGTAATCATGTTCTTGTGCAAATGTGTGCAACAGTCAGATGGAAGCGTATTCGATCATTACGTATATTTACTTTTGCTCAGCATCAACAGCCGAGTCGATGTACATAAGTCCGTCTGTTCTTCCGTTTGTATAAACGCGTCGTTCTCAGAAGAGAGTTAAAATTATTAACGTAGATCCTCCTAATGCCGACCCTATTAACAATACCGGTAGACGGTATATCCGACTAAAGCACACTTACAATTATTTTTATCACCTATTACAGAAAAAGAAAATTTCAAAGGAACAAGAAGCAGAAGTGGATGCGGCGGTTGGTCCGGCCGCTGAATTGGAGAAAGGCATTGAGTCCGCCCCAGCTGAAGGTGCTACCGCAGAAGAGGCACCTAAAGGACCAGAAGGCGAGGCGCAGCCGGGCGATACTCAGACGGCCGAAGCAGGGACAACCGAAGCTCCAGCAGCAACCACAGATCCAACGGCTGCACCGCCAGAGGGAGCACCTCAACCTACCGAAGGCGACGCAGTACAGGAGCCACCCAAAGATGAAGCTCCTGCCGAACCAGCAGAACCACCTGCTGTGGACGCTCCGCCACCAGCACCAGAACCACAATCCGAACCAGCACCACCACCAGCTGAATAGTATATTTATATGTCTCCATGTACAAAACTTTGTAACTAAATTTTTGGTAAATAGTCACTTCATTTAAAGCAGTCCCGATACAAATCGCAAGGCTTTAACTTTATAAATTTTGCGGGGAACGGGGGAATGTATCCAAAAAGTAAATATAGTAATATGGGCCACAACTGAGTCTCGAAATCAATGTTATCGATATTTTCAAAATGTGACGACATATCATATAGAAGATCGACGCGCTTATAGAGATCATATGGACGGACATGGCTAGATCGACTCGGAAATCTTTGCTGAACAAGCATTCTAGCCTCCTCCCATACACATACATACATGCACATACAAGCACACGTACACACGGACGATGACGCTCGCTGCGCAGCTTACGCAGCGGCTGCTCCGCCCCCACCCTTAGCCCAACACTATGTGAAATGCTCCCTTCATTTACTGCGGTAGCTATTGTCAGATCTTTGTGAAATTTTAAAAGTACAAATATGGCATCCCGCTTTTACCGATTTGGAATAGGGTATAAAAAGCATCAAATTAATCCATTGGTAAGACAGCCAAAACTGATAAGCAAGTAGCAGATGCCTCTGTATGTGTGTATGTGTATATGTGTGTATGTACATATGTGCATATGTATTGTATTCTTGGGCGCAAAACGTAAACAAAGACAAAACATGCGGTCGCCTCGACAGATTAAAGATTTTGCTTTCGCATTCATACACCCACACACACACCCACACACTTACACATACATACATATGCATGTGCACTGTACAGAAGCCCGCATATTAGGGTGGATTTAAATTTGCATGTAAAAAAGGTGAAAAAGGTTCTAGGCTTTGGCATAGAAACCATATTGTTCAATTTGATATCATTGATGGATAGGATGAGTATCTAAAGTGCATCGGAAATTTTCTAGAAGTTTTGGCTGTTGTGGTGGTGTTTTGGGGTAATTTTCTAAAATGTAAAGTTAATTGCAAATTTTCTTAAAGACATTGATCCACCCTAATATGGCATATGATCGCGCTCACGCGAGTCGGTGAGAAACGCTTGATAAATATGTACATGCAAGTGATAATGAAAGTGCATTTCACAACAATTTTTCTTATATGCATCGAGCAATTAACTGAAACCCTTGCCCAAGGCATGCCGATCAGTCCGTGCCCAAAGGTCTTTCAGTACAGATTCGATGGCAGTGAATGGTTCGGTTTGACTGCCATACGAAATCCAGATGTACAGGCTCTACAGATTCGCGTAACGCTCTCCATGCGGGGCAAGCCAACGACGGTGCGTGTTTGGAATGCAGCATACGATGTTCGATAAAATACGATTTAATCTTTACAGAATTATCTGGGTGAAATTGAGTTGCTGACTCGTGGACAATTTGCAAGCAATGCGCCAGTGCTTTACAAGATTCGATTTCCAAAACATAACTTTCCACCCAAATTGGTGCTTATTTCGGCTAACAATCAAGTTATTTGTGTCGGTTCTGGCGGTATGTTAACATTCTGAAATACTCGATTGTGACTCCAAGCATAATTCATATGTATATTTGTAGATCACAGCGTTTTTATGACTCAAATTCAGCTAGAGCATACACGAAAACTTACTTTTATACCAGATAAAAAATCGGGCGCAATGGTGCCTCCAGGCGCTACAGATTTCGGAACGGTAGTTGGTAAGGAGTTGCCAGCAAATAATGAGTTCGGCTCTAAGCCCCTGCCGCACATCCGGTTCAAGAAGTATGCATTTGGATTGTGGTTGGCTTTAGTACAATTGTTCTACAGTCATATGTGTATATATGTATTTATATTTTACATATAATATATTTATACTAATGAAGTGGTAATTAATTAAAGCCTTAATGCCATTGCAGAAAACCATTTCATTCACCTGGAGAAATCTGTGGTAAGTTTATTAAAAGTCTTGCCTTTCGATTGCCTCAACGTCTAACCTTTCATGAACTTCACAAGGACGGGTCACCACCAACAATAGGTTTGGACTGAGTGCTGATCAGGCTGCTGATCAATCGCCAGTTTTTGGCTCTAACGCTGACTACGACAACGATGGTGACGACACTGTCCTGGATGAGATGGAAGAGGATGGGCCCGACTCGGATGACACGTTTACTTTTGCGGATGGGCAAAATGCGACAAGTGGCAACAGCATGCCGTCAATAACTCGCGGTGCCTGGCCCTGGTTGGCGGCGATTTACGTAAATAATCTTACATCTTTGAACTTTCAGTGCGGTGGCACGCTGATCTCAGCGCGCGTGGTCATAAGCTCGGCGCACTGCTTCCAAATGTTCAACCAGCGTTACACGGCCAACGAAGTGCTTGTCTTTTTGGGCAGACACAATCTCAAGAACTGGAATGAGGATGGCTCCTTGGCAGCGCCAGTCGATGGTATATATATACACTCTGATTACAACAAACAGCTGAGTAACTACGACGCGGACATAGCTGTCATTATCCTCAAGGATGAAGTGCGGTAACTATTCTTCGATTGCTTGTGCACTATTGATTAATTTGGGACGAATTGAATCATTTGGTAGTTTCAACACGTTTATACAGCCAGTGTGTCTGTGGACGGGCTCCAGCAAAACGGAATACATTGTTGGCGAGAATGGTATTGTCATTGGCTGGAGTTTCGATAGAACGAATTTAACGAAATTTTCAAAGGATTCGTCGTCCGCATTTACGCCTGGACACATTGCTGCGTCGTCCTATGCGAGCAACAGTATACCAACTGTTGTAAGAGCGCCCATAGTCTCGAATGAGGTGTGCTTTAAGGCCAATGCACACTTCCGCAGCCTTTCGTCGAACCGCACATTCTGCGCCGGGTTCTTGGTCGACATCCGCAAAGATGCTGGCCGCGCTGGTGTTGGCATATATACGGGCATTTCTGGCGCTGGGCTTATGATACTAAAGAACAATCGTTGGATGTTGCGAGGGACCGTTTCCGCCGCCTTGCCCGCCGATCCTAGAGGGTCGCTGAGGAACGAGTCTGGTCTCTGTTGTACTAGTCGATATGTCATCTATGCCGACGTGGCAAAGTTTATTGATTGGATTATGGCCTTTATTATATAATTTGTGTAATGTGATGTGCCAACGTTCAGATGCTAAATGAATTTGCATTAAATAGCTGCTGTGATAACCCTTGGATAGGCTAAGAGTTAGGTTTAATTTAAGATATGATCACGTTTCACGTGCACGCTGATCACAACTACCCTAAATTTTTTTTGCTTTTGTAACGGTTTCGCTTTGCGCCTACCTACACCTACCTTAACAAATCTGAGCTTAACTTCTTTTAAATTGCTTTTATGGCAGACCAGGACTATAGCCCAGTTTTTCTAGTACCTGGGGAGGCAAGGACTATGTGAATTCGTTTACCTGTCCCTCACTGGCAGAATGGGCGCTAATTGTCAGGTGTTCTTCGGTTCGTATAAAGTTGAGGCGCAATAATACATATTACATCATTATTGGTTGAGCCTTGGCTGAACATGTTGAACTTGGCATTAATATTAATCGGACTTGCTTTGGTGGCTGCCAACGATGATGGCTGCAACGAAATAGTCTGCGGCTCGGTGGTCTCCAAGTGTCTGCTTACGCAGAGCTGTCAGTGTAAGCTGAATGACTGTCATTGCTGCAAGGACTGCCTGAACTGCCTGGGCGAATTGTACACTGAGTGCTGTGGATGCTTGGACATGTGTCCAAAGCACAAAGATGCTCCAACATCTTTGACGCTCCGGTCGGAGATTGGCGATGTTGACGGTGTACCCGAATTGTTTGATACACTCACTGCCGAGGACGATGATCAATGGGCCACGATTCGCATTCCCATGCGCTTAGGAGTTAAACAGCGCATCGAAGGTGAATCGAACCTTGTTAATCAGCCCAGATACAGGCCGGCTGCCATTGTCAACTGCACCGTCATTTACGTTAACTCCTGCATCCGGTCGAACAAATGCAAGCAACAATGTGAAAGCATGGGAGCCAATAGCTATCGCTGGTTCCACGATGGCTGCTGCGAGTGCGTTGGTGCCCACTGTCTTAACTATGGTATCAACGAGAGTCGCTGCAGCGCCTGTCCGGATCAGGAGCTTCTGGCGTCGGAGACTGTCGGTGCCGATGCTGAACAGGATCTGGAGCGAATATTCGGCTTTGAAGATGATTCGCCCAATGATATGTGGGACTATGCTGAGGAGGACGACATGGATTAGATTCAACCTAATCTGACATCAGATTCACCTATGTACCTAAATAGTTATTAACTGAATAAACCATACCTCCCTCGGGTATACAAAATACTTTCAATCGTGTGCATACTTAATCAAACGAATTAATAGCAAGGAATGCCAGCTAGCTCCCCGGGTGGCCCCCGGCCTTGCCCCCGGCCTTGCCCGTGGCATTTTAAGTATGACGAATAAAGAACCAACCAAAACATTTGACTCGCAATTTCCTACCAAAAGCAGTCAATTTTGCATGGAAAATAAAAAATTTGCAAATTTTCCGACAAATTTCCAAAGTGAGTCGTATTTCGTATGCTAGAAAATAAGTTTAAGACCGATATGATAAAAAAAAATAACTCTGTCCTTACAATCTTTGACTCAAATTATCCATCGAGGAGCCGTTTCGCGAAATGTTTCAGTAGAATTTTCTTAAAGAGCTTTGAGAATATTATTTAATACCTTGCGATAAGTGTAGAATATCACATAAATGTTCACATTTATCTTTAAAAATGATTTAAAAGCCGAATCGAATTGTCAATTCAGCACAGTTGCGGGTGGAATTTCCTGAATTGTCCAAACATGTATCTATTAAATTCGGATGAAATTTAGAACTTACTACTAAAACACAGATACATTTTAGTCAAAAGATCTTCGAAAATGATGAACAAGCAGAATTCCAATATCGATCAAATACGCATTCCTTAAGTTCTATGTGGGTCTTGAATTAGCCGATTCGACGAAATTTAAAAATCTTCATAAACACATTTTTGAAGTTTCCGCTGGTGAAGCATGGAGTCTGCGTAAGGTGTAAAACATAGTTCACTTTTTTTTCAAAATTTCTAAAACTTGTTGAAGCCTACAAGTTCGATTTCGTTATCAAGTGAGCCAAATCTCCCCAATCAAATCTAATTGACTTCTGTTACAAATCATATATTTTGGGGTTAAATAAAGATTTGTGGTGCCTAACGATTTGTTGTACTCATTTTCAGTAAAGCTTCTTCTCATCACTTATAGCTGATATGCAAATAAGTACTTAAGTTGAGCTCACCCGAGTTTCTTGTTCCGACTAAATTTAATTAGAACTCTTCTAGTATTGAACAAGTATTTTGGGTCCTGCTAATTGCAAACAGCGCCGTGCACTCAATGCGCATATGCTGGCTGCTATCGAGCACGTCATCGTCTGCTATCTGGCTGTCATCATCAAATCAGCTACGTATACGTATGTACATGCGCGAATCTGTCATCTAACTAGCTTGGGCACAGTGCCTTCCAATACCTGGCGAACGGATAGCATATCAGTTGTGGCCGGACGGTGCCAGCGAGTGCAACCCAGTCTCTGTTCGGAGTCGGATGCGGGTCTTTGGCTGTGGTTTGCGTGAATCGTGAACAGATCGTTAATCTTGTGTGTGGTTTAATATTGTCATGGAGTTTCTTTGTCCCTTGTAATTACTCGGGCTTTTCGGTTTTACATACGTCTACGATTTGAGCTCGAATTTATAAGCCGTAAGGTCTGTCTGTCACTTTCGTCGTTTAAAGCGTAATTAGCAGACGAGTCGTGTTTTTTTTTTTGTTTTTTTTTTTTGCTATCAGGATGCTGGGTGGAGTGGGAGCTCGACGCGGAAGGGTCTCATCACCGATGGGACGCTTAACAAATGCGAACGTCTTTAGTCTGGATGACAACATTGCCATCATTGGAGATGGCGTCATCAGAGGCAGCACACCTCCTGGTCGGCAGCCGTTTAAACAGCGTAGACGACCCGCCACCGACAATAGTCATGAGAACTTTGCGCCATTTCCAAATCGTCTCAACTTGGGTGATATTATGTGAGTATAAATAAGTATTTGTTAGCTGGCTTTGTTCGAGCCAAGTGTAGACTTATTTCCTGCCTTTCTTCCTACTACCTTGAATACATCCCACGCCCCAAAGTACATTTAAGCTAGATATTAGGATTACGTGCAAAACATGTTATTTCATCACGTTTCCCACACTCCCATTTCCCCTCCAGGGAGTTGGGCTTTCCGGAAAGAAGATCTTTGAAATGAAGCCGAGCTAACATTGAAACTAAATGTTCACCAGTTGCGGATGTATTTCCCAAAATCCCCGTCTTAGTTCCAAGTACACCATTCACAGAAGCTTCCTAGATCTTAAGGCTAATGTCAAAGAGCCCGCGATAAGCGATGCGACGAGAGAAGCGTTAATATTTCGTGCTATGATAAATGCGAAAAGTCGACTGAGTGAAAGCTTTGAGCTAATCAAGTTTTTAGTCGTTTTTTGTTAATTATTCTTAGTCGTAATTTGAGGGCAATGCATTCAAATGAAGAATGTTATGGCTTACTCAACCAAAATCGAGCAGAAAGAGAAGAAGAGAATCATATAATTTGTTTCAAGATCTAATCCGGAAATTTTTTACAATACTTATTTTCGACTAAATGTTTGATACAATATCAATATCCTATCGTCTTGTTTACAACTGAAAGCGAATGCAAATCGTATGTAAAGTAGATAAAAGCAGACGCTAATGTTTGCCCAGGATCCAAAAAAAATATGAACGTGCTTTGTAGCCCGTTGTCCCCCAATATAATCGCACCGGTTATCGATCGCGGCCACTTGGCATCCGCCTAAGGCTAGGCTAGGGCTGTCATTGATCCGTCACTCAGGATATGTAGTTACATATGTATGCATACGTAGATAGATAGACAAAAATAGACATAAATATGTAGAAGCTTGTGCATACAAACATGCCTGTAAATGTGAATAAAAGTATGTGATTAAGATATTTTTGAAATTGATTAGACTTCTGATTTGAGCATCGCGACTCCTGCGCGGCATATTTGTAGTTAAATACCGTTTTACATTGAAGTTCAAATGATATGTTGCCAGATGGCGCAATAACATAAGCAGCCCTGTCTGAAAGCTGGTAAACAAATCGATAAGCGAGTAAAAAGCATAATTGCTCTCCAACTGGCAAGTCGTACAGTGTATGAAGAGCCCAGAAATTGTGCCCTGCCGATGGGGGATGAAAGCATCATACGAAAGCTTAAAGCTTTATTCAATGCCATATGTGCGATAGAATCAACACTATCGCGCATCTGTGTCAGATGAAAAGAACGCATGGCTATATTAACGGGCCTACGTCTGCTTATATATAGACATCTCTTTTATTCGCACGTCCCAACGATGACAACGTCTTGGTTACATCAAGTGATGTGCAGCCTATTCGCAGCGGCAGTACCTGCAAGTGTTCAGTTAGAGCTTTTTGTGTTCGATCCAAAGCGCAGGACTGTTTGGTTAGCTGGTTGTGCGTGTAGTTGTAGCGTGTAATGTGTAAAGTGTAATACAAAGTCTTCATCGACTTGCGTTTGTTAAGTTTTTCGTCCAACTGGTGAGATAAAGTCGGTAACTGGTCGAACATAGCGGTTTTTGTTTTTTATTTTTGCAAGCGACAATCGAATCTAGAAAACGTACGCTGTTCATTTGTAGTGCGAACAAACAAAAAAAAAAATTTAAAAAAAAAAACACCAAAATCTTGCCATTTATCTTAACTGGGGCTGAACACTCGACTTTTCGTGGTGGCATGTAGCTAAAAATCGGGTCGAGTGGTGAATATAAAGTAAAGAAAAGTTCAACTGATTAATTGCGAAATTGTTGGCGTGCAAGCCAAGGAATACAGTTCGAAGTGAAAGCAACGAAAAGTGCATTTAAAAACCATACATAAATAATATTTGCTCGCCGCCCATTACGCTGCCCACCAACGCATGCACAGAAACTGCAACTACAATCCGCTAGGAGACATCTTCAACATGTTTGTCGCGCTTCGTTGGTGTCGCAAGTGGTTGTAATTGTTGAGTTCTCGCTTACATTTGTAGTTAAATGGCCTCAATGTACGCATTTATCACACATACATATAAACCTATGTACAGACGTTTCATACATGCATATGTACATACACAATGTACATCTACTTACAAATGCGGCTGCGAATGCGACAGTATGTGCGCGCACTGCTATATATATATATATATGTAGGTGTGTGTGTGTGTAAGATGGGCTTGGGATTGGGTCAGCGGGTTGGTAGCACAACGGGTGGATTGTTGCGTGGGTGGGGACGGCGTCAGAGCAAGCGTCAGCGACAGTTTTGACAGCGCCAAGTGAATTTTGGTTTCGGTTACGGCGGTTTTCGAGTTGTGACGTGTATGCCCCGGACGCATGAGGTGAATGAATCGTATCGAACAGCATCTGCAGCTGCACTTGACAAAACAATGCCAAATTATTTTCAACTATTTCGATAATATACAAATTGTTGCAAATGTATGAAAGAGTGTCTGCTGTATGATTACATCCCATCTACATACATATATGTATTTGTAAAAATACATTTGTATATTCCGTACAGATACGCTTACATACGTATGTCAATATGTTAACAAGACCAATGTATAAAAGCTGCGGCTGTGGGGCTTAATGCCCCCGGGAATGAAAACTGTGTTGTATGTGCTAATGGGATTTGTATATACAAACATACCTACATACGTACTACATATGTATGTACATATGTCCATTTGGATGTTAGGTCAACATGTATTTTAACGTACATCGTTTCGGCTGTGCTCAACGATTTACACATACAGTGAACGCTCGATATGGGGAAAGCTCGATATTAGAAAATATCGGTTAGAACAAACCAGTGCAGTCCAGTGCAGTCTTTTTTTTGTATTATTTTGGTGATATTTGTTTTTTTTATTTAAAAACTGCTCAAAGTACGGGCACATTGGAAAGGTCACCAACAACATCAGTTAATATATTGAAATATACAAATTTATGAGAAAATGTTGTCGGTTTTGCGTAAATAAATCAATAACACACATTCCTCGGCAGCTTTCGGTCGTTCAAATTAACAAATGTTATAGAATCCCACAGCAATTGACGACGAATTAGAAGATGTCTTACTTTTCTCTATTTAGATTTTTCTCTCACTGATGAAAGAACATTATTTTTCATAAAAATCTTCGTATTATTGCTAATAATAGAGCGTCCACTGTATGTACATACATTGTCCAACTGTCTAAAGGGTCTATATATGTCGTTTGCAATGAACATATAGATGGGACAGCCTGTACAATAAATATTAGACACTCAGTGATGTCTATAGATCGTTGAGATGTACGTGTATGTACATCAAAACGATCGAGCGACATCAAAGAGAGCTCACTGAGAGTAGGCGAATGCAATGTTGCTCTCTGAGATCGTGAGCGAGTTACGGACCTGAGCAGAAAATAAGTCTATGTAGGACCTCACGGCAAAGAAAACGTGTGACTACGTGTGACTTTTGGTAAGAGCTGTCCCATGTATGTTTTCTGTGGTAAACGATTCAGGCGAGCAAGAGAACCATACAACAAATAGAAACATATAACAATTGCGACAATGCTATTTACCTATGTACGTACGTACGTACCTAAATACGTTTAAACTAATTAAAAGGTTGTGTGGCCAAAATGTAAAATGTTTTGTTGAGAGGTCGAATAAAGGCAGAACGTGAAAGCCAATTGGCAGTGCCTCGTCTTTACATGCATTA
Source organism: Drosophila kanekoi (assembly GCA_037075305.1). Classification (NCBI taxonomy): domain Eukaryota; kingdom Metazoa; phylum Arthropoda; class Insecta; order Diptera; family Drosophilidae; genus Drosophila; species Drosophila kanekoi. Next base: position 3,920,118 of record JBAMCE010000290.1, read on the forward strand.
GTATTAATGTATTCATGTATGTGTGTATGATGGCATGTGTGTGGTTGTGGGTGTGGGTGCAGGAACAGCTAGTTGTATGCGTTTAGTTTTTGTAGGCTTAAGTTGTGTGCTTTTTGTTTTTCTTTTCAATTATATGTTCTCCATTGTCATCCAAATTCCAGACAGAATGAACCCAAAAAAAAACAAATTAAAGAATGACGTCATGAAATTACTTTTAGCTTGCATTATTTATACCAAAGCATAACAAATGCCTACTTAGTACATTGTACATGTGGATAATTCCGAGCACCCGATGCTCGCACGACTTCAATACACACACACACACTCGCAAAGAAATCAAAAACAAACCGACCAAAAGGTTTGGTTTCCTTATTGGACAGAACTTGACCAACAATAATTTTAGTGTAAACAAACTGTGGGAACCGTCAGAGTATGGCAAGGTTATGTTAATAATGTTATGTTAATAACACATAACAGAAAATGCATCAATGTAACTGTTAAAGTTTACATAAATAGTTGAAGTTGATGTCGCTTTTAATCACATTTGTGGCGTATGAAAAAAGGCGAAGACCTGACTACTTAACTTAAAGTAAGAATATTTTGCTATGTTCTGCTCTTCGACTTTTTCGACGCATACGAAAACCACATTTATTTTTAACATATACAGTACAATAGGAAATACGTAGAAGTACGTGTTTTTATATTTGATTTTTCATGTATTAACATTTTGCAAATATGAAATATGTATTATTGTATTTATTGTCCATATCCCAATGTACTATTCAAACATATGTGTGCGTGTGTGTATATATATACATGTATTTTATCGCATTCGTATGTATTAGCCAAATGCAAATGCACAAAATTATAGGATTTGTCTTGATCCGAAGAGAAAATATGCAGGCAGAGCTACTTACTGTCCGGGTGCCCATATTCAGCGCAGTAAGAAACTTTTATTTAACGTTTCACATTTCACCACGGCGTGTTGAACTTTTCATGACCACACTTACGTACGTCGGTATGTATGTATGTATGTATGTATGTAAGTGGCGAGCATTTCATCCCCTAACTTTTCATTCATATCGTGTTCCAGTAACAAAATGATATACTGACATTCGAAGCTACCTACTACATACACATGTATGTACATACATTCAGCTAGCAATACGTATAAAAATAGGATAAGTAAACATTTGATATGTTTATAATAAATTTCTTTAAATCTACTAATATCTAGCTAGTATGTGGCATGTGTACATGCGTGTGTGTGTGTGTGTGTTTGTCTATGAAAATACGTACGTACATATGTGTGGACATTCATAGAAACATACATACAAGTGCATTTTTGGTGTGTATTTCGATAGGTCATGAACTGAATTGACCCGAACAAAAACAAAATCACGCTCATAAGCTTCGCTTCGCGAAATTCTCATTGCAAAGTGTTTGAATGTGACAAAATGACAAATGAATAAAATCATAAAATTCTTTATACTAAATGCACATTAATATATGTACATATGTGCAAATATAAACAATTGTGATAAAACCGGTAACCTATAACCTATACGAAAACAAAACTTCAGCAACTTTCAATGAAATTTAAAAGAAAAAAATGTGAACGTGTAAATACAAAGTGATAAAACTACATGGCTCAATTCATAAAATATATCATCAAATCGTGTACGGCAAATTCTCTATAGTACATTCAAGCAGTTCCACCTCATCTAAAAACTAACATCTAATGAAAATACTCGAGCAAAAATACCAGATACCAAAACAAAAGACTCAAGCAAAAGGCGCTGTATTGAAAAAATATCGAAAAACATAAACAAAAACAAAAACTAACAGAAATTGTAAGAGATAACAGATAAATAACGAGTGGAATCCGAATTGCTATCCATAGTCATCGGGCATAATATACGTACATATATCGGACATATCGGCCATTGCGATATAGTGCAGCCTTCTTGGCTTCCCAGCTAAATGTCCGGTTGCCACTGTTGTGCCATGCGGACGGCGTGTCACTCCCGACAAATGCGTATTGTGGTTCATCTTGTGTAATATAATTATGGCCGAGTGGTCGTTACGAAAGTATCAAAAATTGGATATAGTGACGGTATGTTTAACGCCCATAGCCATAGAGCTATAACATAGTTCATTAAAACTTAGCGATATGTGGCTATGCATATTTTGTAGTTGTCAGTTTTGCACAATGTTCGTTTCGATATCTATCGAAAGGATATGCATGCCTTTTCTTTTTATTTTGTTGTTTTTCCTTTTGTTTCTGCCTTAGTATTGTGCAACTTCATGCCATATATGTATATATAACTCGTTATAATGATTTCCATCTTGTAACTTAGGTTGGAAGCAGCTCAGGAAGCAGTGCTAGCAGGGCATCAACAGGACTCCTTAGGCGGGGGGCACTTGGGTCGAAAGGGAGCCCATCGCTTAGCTGATAGAATGGGTGGCCCGAAAAAAGAGGAAAACCCACCAGGTGGTGGTCCGACGTCATTGTTTATCCTAACCGAGGATAACCCAATTAGAAAGTACACACGATTCATCATTGAATGGCCGCCCTTTGAGTACGCTGTGTTATTGACAATCATAGCCAACTGTGTTGTGTTGGCACTAGAGGAGCACTTGCCAGAAGGCGACAAGACAGTATTGGCTCAAAAATTGGTAAGATCATTAAAGCTTCTTTTTCAGTATTTCTGAATATCATTCATGAATATTCATTTATAACGAAAACAATAACATTTATGCTCTGTACTGCAAATAACTCAACTAATGCTAATGTTATCAACCAATTACTTTTGAGGGTTGCTTTTTATATATTCTGCGTCTAATATCGAAAAAAATTGAAATATTCAATACTTTTGCATGAGTTTTAATTCATTTTAAAAGCACTTTGCCACTCGAATCCAACAAATTGTTTGGGAATATGTAAAAAATGTGGGTTCTACGACAAATAGACTTTCTTGACTGTCATTTATCCTTTCAATATCGAAGGTATGTTAGACCGACCGGCTAATATCTAACCATGTCTTAGTATTAATAACGGACATAAACAGTTTTTGGACGACCTACACGAAACACTCAAGTTTAACCTTGGATCGATGCAACTTTCCAAGACCTAGCAACAATTAGTACATTCCCTTGACTATTGATCTGTGGCAGATCTGCAACACTGGATATGAAAAAGTACACAATAAATACTCGATTATTTCTATCGATATTTTGGTATTTTGGTAACATTTAGTGCCAAAGTGAGGACAACAGCTATGAAAAGCTTAAAGAAATGAAAACTCCTCAACATGCTCCCTTTTTCGAAATGGTTGAGATCATCCTCCAAGAGTGTATCTGTCACGCATTCAAATTGCATCTATCTAAAGTTAGCAAATCATAAAATCATATTACACAAATCAAATTAGCCAAAATGTTATCAGAACGGCAACGTTGAAGGCTGTTCACACTTCAAGCCAATCGAATAATTCAACTTCTATTGAGATTCCTCAAGCTGATTTGAATTTTTTGACAAGGCCGGTAATATTCCTGTTCATTCCCCCGATCAAACGATCAATTTTTTCATTTAACAAAGAAACAATGAAATGCAAACAAAGAGATATATATAGGATAAACTACCCGTCGTCGCCGGGATCTAAAGAATGCTAAGCAGCCTTGATAGCCACCACTTATCTACGCATTCGCCATTCTCTCCAACCCCTATTTAATACCAATTCATTACAAGTGAAAATGTAAACATTAACACTACAATTTTCTTTCTGAGATCTGATCATGGGTTTTCGAATCAGGCGGTCCTTTACCCTGTTGTGGCCCGATCGCTACACTAAGAAAACGCTAGCTCAGGAGGTTTTAGATACGGACATGGCTGCATAGATATACTTTAAGGCTGATTCAGTTCAGTCAGACAGTCAATACGATTTCTTCCCATTCCCGTTTCCCGGCCATATTCCACAACTTTTTCTCAAGTCCGCTTTATACCAGATCCGTCAGCTTCGCGGCTAGGTTAACTTATTGGATGGTCACTATTCCCAGAGGGGATGTCGAAAAGGTTTTGATGTTTCTAGCTCTTGATAATTCCGAGATATGCTATTTGAAAAGTTTCCGATGCCTGATATGACATGGAAACGAGGTAATTCACCGATAATTTGAAACAAATTTGATCTGCGCGGACAATAATTTTCCAATAGCGTCCATACATTCGGAAAGACAAACGTACGGACGAATTGGTTGTAATGCAACGCCAAGTATGGACCCATCCGATTTGGGTATTAACGAAAGACGTAACTCCCCTTCGCATTGAAAAGTAGGACCGGGACCGAATAAAGTTCTACAGGATCCCATGTTGCCAATTCAACTTTTACTGTGTTTTCTGTAGTCGTATCCCAATTTCGTCCAACCAAGTAAAAAATGGGTTGTCCGTTTGATTAACTGCAATTGGGGATCGTCTTACCAAATTCAGTTGCCTTGGCATACCTCACTGCTTGTCAAAAGACCATTGGCAATCATCATAAAGGTTACCCCATGAACTATAGACAATCGGTCGGGGGTACCAACTGTAGGCTGCTGGCGGGACTTACTGTGACCTCGAGCTGACTTGCAAAATTATGCCAGTTTTTTTGATTTTAAGCTCAATTGCTCGTGCTTCGATCGGCGATTGGAATTGTTGTGCTGCATCACCATAAGTTGAAAAAACTCTCTGGTGTTGACAATACTCTTCAAAAATTTGTACAAATCATCATTTTGACGAGCTTGTGTCGTTTTTAGACTGAGATAAATATATTATATTTATCGTTATATAACGAGAAAGAAGGGCTGTCTGCGGCACGCCGAACATTTAATACCCTTGCTGACCCAACCATTTCATAATGCTCATATTCCCGTATCTAAGAAGCACTCGGAAAATAATTAATAACGAGTATTGTTGAGATATCTTGAAAAACAAAAAGTTTTTCATACAGGAACCCATCGTTCCTGTGGAAGCTATATGATATTGAAGTCCGATGTAAGTAAGATTATGCATATATGTAGGGACCATAGTGAAGCTTATAAATGCCGAGTTTGGTTAAGATATCTTGAAAACCATAAAGTTTTTCATATAAGAACCTACTTTGCGACCGATCGTTCCTATGGCAGCTATATGATATAGTGGTCCGATCCAGCTGGATTCGACATATGAGACGCGTGCAACAGAAAGCAAAGTTTCATGAAGATGGCACAAGTTCGCCTAGAAACAGGGACAAACGGACAGACGGGCATGGCCATATCGACTCGGCTGTTGATACTGATCATGAATACATATACTTTGAAGATTCGGAGATGTCTCTTTCTAGGCGTTACACATTTCACGACAAAACTATAATACCCTCGACAAGGGTATAAAAATGCTGAGACGCAGAATATAAAAAGTAACCTTCGAATGAGTATTATGTAAATCTTATGCAATTTTTTCAATTCTCTAGGAAAAAACGGAGGCCTATTTTTTATGCATTTTCTGTGTAGAAGCATCGCTCAAGATCCTTGCCTTAGGGCTTGTTCTGCATAAACACTCCTATCTCAGGAATATTTGGAACATCATGGATTTTTTCGTTGTAGTGACGGGGTAAATATGTACTTTATTTGTAATCCCATTTAAATGTACCCAAAAATTGTTTGTTTTTGTTTTTTTTGGCAAATATGCCGCACATCCGCAATTTGTTTTAAATTATGGTTTCAAATGTAATACTTTTGTTGCTCAATATTCATTTTAAGATATATTGACCTGCATTTTACGAAACATGGATAACGACAGGATATCAGGTCGAATCCTTTTAAACGATAGCGTTTACATTGATTAACAGGTTATCGTCAGTTATCCTTTTTGTGTCCAACTTACATTTTAGCCTTTTTAAGAGCTGGTAATAACTGTTGAATTGCAAACCGGAAAGAAAAAGCTCTATAAATACCATTTACTTAAGGTTGTGTTAGGATTCTAGTAGCATGAATGTCATTTAATGCGAAGGTAAGAAACGGGTTTCCGTATTGGCTTATAGAAATAAAAGAAATCATGACACAATTTGTTGTCTGTGTTACATTTACAAGAAACAACACAAGAGATGCAGAACTTAAGTTTAAGCAAAATAAGCACCTAGCTAATGATATGTTTGCGAGGGTTTGGTTGTTGTATTTAAGTCACGTTTGAAGGCACGTTAATTTATTTGCAATTTACATATGTGCATACCGACTCTTATACGGCAACTCCCATGCCGAACAGTGCCATGACGATATTCGCCGAGGCCAATATAGATGTTGACCTGCGCATGTTGCGATCGTTTCGTGTGTTACGCCCGCTGAAGCTTGTATCCCGAATTCCAAGTAAGACAACGTAGCTGGAGACATCATATTTTAAATTAGGCGTCCCTAGGCCAGATAACTTACATATATGTCATTTACTTCAATAATTATATACATTATTTTAGAGTAATAGATAATATAGGAGCTAGCCTTATTTAACACATTTTAGTGCCTAGGCGCATTCATAGATAGTATAGATAGAAGCTGCAAAGCTTCATTGTACTCAAACATATAAGTATATATGATTATACATATACATATACATGTGCATATGTATTTCAGCGATTTATTGCCTAGATACAAATATGCTCAATATTATTTCCGTGTAAGTTACCTAAATGGTTCCAAGTAATTAATAGACATCTTCGAGAGGTCCTGATATTATGATACCCATATACCCAATGCTATTTATGAAATATTTCTCAGATATCAAGTGAGTGATTCGTAATACTTCTCTATATATATATTAAGAGCTCGATTAACACTATTTCCCATATTTCTCACTGTTCGTGACCTGTTTTTGAAACACAGATTGTTGAAAGAAAAGAAAATGTTTATTGTCAAAAGCTAACATTGGCAACTGGTGTGTGCCGGAACACAAAAACAAAAGCTTTAGGATTTTCGATATTTTCCGTTTTTTCAAGAAAATCAGTAGGAACTTTCGAAAAACGCGAATGAATGATGTTGAACGAACGAACAATTGCACGAACGATCGCAATTGTTGATATCTGATATTTAGCATAATGAAACATTGGCTTGTGCGTACGTTTATAGCTAGTTTTCGAGAACCAGATAAGTTAAATGTAATACTAACTTATTTAATCGATTTTAATAACAACAAACTCATAATATAACGTAGTTCTTAGCATACTTTAATGCTCAATCTGTTATAGTACGACTTTTTCATTTTCATTTGTTGACATCGCAGACAGAAACTTTAGTGTCTTTCTGTCCAAGCTGGAAGATCAAATATCAACCTTATATTTATTTTAAACTAACTTGTTAGATTATCTTTTATTAGTATATATATTAATGAAATTCATACGCCAAGTTTCGTGAGTATATCTTAACAATAACTATATCATTAGCGGAATGAAATGACATACAATGTACTTAGTACAAATATATTATGTATTATATTACAAATAATTCTGTGTTTATTCAATTTTCTATTTAGGACGTAGATTACTAGTCAGTTTATTTTTTAGAGGATAAGCAAATATATTAACTCCGTAATGCACACCATATACGATTAGAGTGCTCTGGTCGGGAGTGTCCGACTGGGCGATACCCTGAACTCAACGTTTAACCGATTTTGCAGTCCGACCATAAATTTGTAAGGCATAAATATGGCCTCAAAGCGGATACTCTTAGGCTCTTATAAGCTCTAAGATATGCTCAACAGGATTTCGATTTACATCATCGATTTCATGGGAACGGGGCAAGTTCTCGATCTGGGTGGGCAGAGTCGAGTCTCCAGCTCTAATCATCGCTGATGGACAGATTGACGGATGAACATGCTAAGATCGGCTCTTGATGTTCAGGTTTATACCCTTGATATATCGGCAGCATAATACAATAATATACATAATACAATAATTAACAACAAACGATTTAGCAAAAAATGAATCCTTTTCAATAATATACCTATTATTAAGTTCTCTCTACAGTAGATGATAATAATATTCCTACCCAATAGTTGGATTCATGAAACTGATTTCGATCCTTTTGCTTAATGATCTGATTTAGACTTCGTGAAAAACTAGCAGCTTGCCCGAACAGCTGATTGTCAATTGGCGTGAAAGTAAACAAAGCCGTGAAATCACAAAATGCCGAAAAAAAGTTTAAGCAATTGTATTTACTATGAAATTTCAACATTTGTAGCTTCTTTTCTATCTCCATCTTCTTCAATTTCTTTAAATGCAGAGAGAAGCAGAAAGCAGGCAAAGTTCTTCATATTGAAATCATTTCTTCGAAGAATGCTAGTTTTTCCATACATTTCGAGACATTTTATATAGAGCAGCTGTGATCGGCTGATCGTCGGAATCTACATCAAAACGTAATCAGTTTCAGGTATCAGAAACATAATACAACGCGTAATTCTGCAGCATTTACCCGAAAATCTCGATTTGACTTTTGACCTGGCCTGATTTCAGTTGGATCTTTTTGTGTTTGTTTTGGGTTGAGCAAAACAGCTTTGAAATCTTCCTAGTGTATCAAATAAGAGTGCAAGTGCATCTCTTTACTTGAAGCTGGATTTTCAAATGCCTACATGAGAAAAAGTAATTAATGTACCTGGTGTTACCCAACACTTAGATCTATAGAATATTATATAATAGCAGACATAATACATTTGTGCATTTTCAGTGGGTATAAATCTCAAAGACTTGGCTGCATTTGATAGATATTCTCAATGCCTTATGTTTGCTCAACTTAAAACTTATAAACATTGAAAGAAATGTGCTGCCTATTAAAGAAATAAAGATTTCTTAAAACGTAAACATAAAATGAAATTTTGTTATATTATTGAAATAAGTTATGATGGATCTCTATTATGATTTCATTAGACCTTAGCTACAAGAGTATTAGGGTTAATAAAAAAAATGCAGAAGATTTCAGGAAATTTATTTTGGCACAATTTTGCTTATATAATAGATCGACAATTCGATTCGAATTGGGAACGTGGCAAGCTATAGATAGGAACTCAATCAAGACCTTGTAGTTTTTTGGGATCGACACGGCTATTGATGTATATATATATATATATATATACCTCGTACTGCAAATTCATTATGTCCTTATTATCCATTTTCATTTGGGAAGCCTAAGGATAAATATGTACATATATACATATTTTCACAGATGTTGTGATGGACTTCCTACTTGTCCAGGTGCAGGGTTACGTTTATATTCTATAAGAAAATATATTCTATAAGAAAATACTTAATGTACACTTAAATTAAGTTTTCAAATAGGAAATAAAATTAATGACTGTAGTTGTTAAATAGATAAATAATTAGGCAAAAGGTAAATAAACAAAAAATATCGCTTGGTTATCCCTTTCTGTGTACGAAATCTATAAACTAATCGTGCGTTATACGTCGCCTATATATATATTTAGTTAATTTATTTGATTTACATAATCTTTTTGGTCAAGTATTAACTCAAATCTAATTTGAATTAACACTATTTACGTGCCATTTAGATGCTATGTCTACTATCTTTTACGTTCATAAGTTTTCGTAGCACAATTGAATGTCTTATTTAATAATAATTTTGAATTAATTGTGACCCTATTAACTGATTGGATATTGCTAATGAAATGCTCGCTTTGATCGCTTAACGTCTGCAAACAGATTCATGACACAGTACCCACAAATGGGGCCCGAGGTAGACCTAAGAACACTTAGAGCCATTCGTGTGCTACGGCCCTTAAAATTAGTGTCTGGAATTCCTAGTGAGTAGTCATACATTTTATTTTCACTTTAAACAAACTTATATAATACGATACGGCTTAGCGTATGGTAATAGATCATTTTAAAGCATAGAAACACTTTTCTTTCTTCTATATTCTATACATATATTGCATGGTATTCATAAAAGTTCTATGTATATACTTATGTATACATGTGTACGTAATTGTGCTGATGAGATAGCTTGAGAGATCTCATGACATAAAAGTATATATGCATGTACACATATGTTATATATGTACATACATGCATATAACATGCAAAGAAAAGTTGTTTACTTAAACTTTACTAATGCAAATTGTATTCTACAAACTATTCGCATGACCCACAACAACTTGCGATGGATCTCTACGATGTACAACATTTATCTTTCGCTGTATATAGGTTTACAAGTAGTTTTAAAATCTATAATCAAGGCGATGGCACCTTTACTGCAAATCGGACTCTTGGTGTTGTTTGCAATCGTAATATTTGCAATCATTGGACTCGAGTTTTATTCGGGCGCACTGCATAAGACTTGTTATAGCTTAGAAGATCCAAGTATACAAAATTTGCTGCATTTGATTCAAGTCACGAGTTTAACTATCTTGTTTTCCCCTATGATCGCCTGCTTGGCCAGACAAACTAGTGAAAGAGGGGGAATCGGAGACACCCTGCAACACTGATAATAGCACGGAGAAGGCAGGAGGATCCTTTGTATGCAATAGTACGACGAGCATGTGTCTGGAAAAATGGGATGGACCAAATTCAGGCATAACAAGCTTTGATAATATCGGCTTTGCCATGCTTACCGTATTCCAATGTATCACAATGGAGGGCTGGACGTCAATACTATATTGGGTAAATATAATGACTACAGATTTTACACAAGATCTTTCAATATATGTTTCGTTTAAGCAAATAAATACGGATAGACATTCATTATCGTACTTTCAAACTAATTAGAGACAAGATTTTCAAAGAATAATAATGTCTATTAACTTTCAATAGCCAAGTTTGACATGTTATCCGAGAATAAGTTAACTCTATTTGTATTTATTTGCTTATGCTGATACAAAATAGACGAAATGTCATTCAAAACAGGCCATAATCGTATCTAACAAATCTTTTTACAGACCAACGACGCATTAGGTTCAACGTTTAATTGGATATATTTCGTGCCTCTTATAGTTATAGGCTCATTTTTTATGCTCAACTTAGTTCTTGGTGTTTTAAGTGGGTAAGTTGGCCTTAAAACTTTCATTTCGTTGCACACAATTCTCTCTCTGTCACAGTTTTATTTATAATACAAACTTATTTTTTCGAATGATCTATAGCATTCCAAGAAAATATGCGTATGTGAAAAGATCATTTCAGAAATCACGTCGCTTTTCACATCAGTGAAACAGCCGTTCACAGTATCTGCATCTGTAATGAGAAACTTTGAAGCTAAACGCTTTCTGTATTGATGATTTTGAGTTTAACAAGTTTTATTAAATGCATATTGAACATATCGAAGCCTTGTGTGCATATATATTATAGATGTACATACATATGTAGACAGGTTTGCAAGATGTACATATGCTCGAATGTACATTCTTTAATAGGCATAAGATATATGTACACTCGAGCACTCGATGTACATGTTGTACATTAAAATATATATATATATAAAGAAAAGTAAGAAAATGATGCAAAATGAGACAGAATGTTTCATATGATTTAGTATGATAAAAAATTGTTAAACAATTTCAGTCAGAATGTTGAATAAGAAATCGCATAATTTACGGCTAATTGATGAATAATGAAATTTGTTATTTTTGTACATAATTTGTTTGTTGGCTTATGTTTTATTAAAATGTATTTTTTGAAAATTCAGAGAGTTTTCAAACGAGAGAAACCGCGTCGAGCGTCGCATGGAATTTCAGAAATGCCGCTTTCGTGCCATGTTTCAAACAGCAATGGTCTCGTATCTTGATTGGATTACACAAGCAGGTTTTTAAATATGAACATACCAAATGAAACTTAGCAAACTGCCATAATATTCGTATAATCACAAATTGGCTAAACCGTCATATCCTTAGAGTACGAGAATCTTGAAAAGAGATTTGCCCGAACCTGTACCTCCTTCTACTTAGAAATAATACTAACCCCGCCACGTATATGTCTATATACGGACACAAATAAACTAATTAAAATAAACAAAACTAGGAAATTACAATTACAAATACAAATACAAATACAATGTTTTAATTGAATTGCATACTACTTATATACGAACGTGTTTTAATTCATATTAGTTACATATGATATTATTACAATACGCAAACAATTCCAATTCCTCGGCAACTAACAATTTTGCTCTTGTCTAATAGTTAACATAAACAATTTACTTATCGCTGCTAATCGAATCAATGCAATAAAACTGTTACTAACTATACTTAACTACGAAATGCTGTTTGGCCCCAACACCTAAACCTTATATACATAACATAACATAACATATAACAAATGTTCTGGTAGCAACCCAGTTCGAATATGCTACTTAATTAATTCCATGCAGTATGCTATTCCACTACAAAATTAGCTACATAATATGTTAATCCTCAATTGACTATATATAACTAGTTTACTCCCAAATACCATACCTATTCTACAAACATACAAGGTACTTCTACACCAGTTTGTTATGCCATTGCAATTTTTGTTATCGTCTACTACTTAGTATAACTATCAAAACTAATGTGTTCAATTATTTAATGATATCAACGATATGCTGTTGTGTTATGATTTGAGAACAGTTCAGTGCATCAAGAGTTTTTACCAATTTTACCAATAACAAGTTCACGCAACTTTTTGATAAAGTTTTCCAACCATTTTGATCTAAACAACATAAAACCCAATACTAACTCTACACGATGCTGTAATCCTGCAACTCTGAAGGATCCCCAAAAACTATTCGCAAAAACTTAGCGCAATGCTGGCATATCCCAGATGTGTACATACACACATATGCACATGTATGCGGTTGATATGTATGAACATATGTATGTATGTATGTATGTATGTATGTATGTATGTATGTATGTATGTATGTATGTATGTATGTATGTATGTATGAATGTATGTATGTATGTATGTATGTACATATGTATGTATGTATGTATGTATGTATGTATGTATGTATGTATGTATGTATGAATGTATGTATGTATGTATGTATGTATGTATGTATGTATGTATGTATGTATGTATGTATGTATGCTTGTACATATGTATGTATGTATGTATGTATGTGTCTATGTATGTATGGAGCCAGCTGTACTCTTGCAACTCTAAAGGAGCCCCAAAAACTATTCGCAAAAACTTAGCGCAATGCTGGCATATCCCAGATGTGTACATACACACATATGCACATGTATGCGGTTGATATGTATGTACATATGTATGTATGTATGTATGTATGTATATATGTACATATGTACATATGTATGTATGCATGTACATATATATGTATGTATGTATGGAGCCAGCTGTACTCTTTCCACTCTGAAGTATCCCCAAAAACTATTCGCAAAAACTTAGCGCAATGCTGGCATATCCCAGATGTATACATACACACACATGCACATGTATGCGGTTGATATGTATGTACATATGTTTATATGTATGTATGTATGTATGTATGTATGTATGTATGTATGTATGTATGTATGTATGTATGTATGTATGTATGTATGTATGTATGTATGTATGTACATATGTACATATGTATGTTTGTTTGTATGTATGTATGTATGTATGTATGTATGTATGTATGTATGTATGTATGTACATATGTACATATGTATGTTTGTATGTATGTATGTACATATGTATGTATGTATGTATGTGTGTATGTATGTATGTATGTATGTATGTACATATGTACGTATGTATGTTTGTATGTATGTATGTACATATTTATGTATGTATGTATGGAGCCAGCTGTACTCTTGCAACTCTGAAGGATCCCCAAAAACTATTCGTTAACTTAGCGCAATGCTGGCATATCCCATATGTATACATACACACATATGTAAGCGGTTGATATGGATGTACATATGTACATGTGTATTTACATAACATTTACTCAACTAAAACTAACTGCAATTGCATTTGAGTAACTATTTCGGACTTATTTTCACAGTATGCAACCAATACTTAACAACAAATCCTCTTTGAATTTTTATTTCAATTGTTGTTTTTATTTATATATATTTCTTTCATGTATAAATAACTTTTCAACTTCTCAACATGCTCTCATGTATACAGAACTTATAAATAATTATATATTCATTTTAAAGCCCCATACACAAATTATAAATATCTTTATTAAAGGTAACAAACTGAAAATTGTATTATGTAATGCAATGCATACAATACATGTTTGTTCATTTGATCGTTCCTGTTTTTAGTTCATATCATATTCTATTTGATTATTTTTTGTAGTGAATTCGCAAAAGAACGAGAAAAAGTAGAAAATAGACAAGAATTTCTTAAACTTAGAAGGCAGCAGCAACTAGAAAGAGAGTTAAACGGCTATGTTGAATGGATTTGTAAAGCTGGTATAGTATTTACCCCTATCTTTTGTAACTTTATAAATATATATTTAAAACTCATATTTCCTTGTGCTTTAACCTACAAAACTGCATAAATACACTCATAAGTTTATAATTGCAATACCTTTAAATTCACAATTAAAACATAAACGAAAGTAAACATAAACTCACGAGAGTGCTCGATCAGAAGATGCCACAAGATTCATAAATGTTTTCTCTGATTATTGTCCGATTCACATAATATCTTAACTCTATCTCATATAATTGTCGATCTAAAATAGGGTACAGAAATCGACATCTATTGATAAGTAGAAATTGACTAACTATTTAAACTTAATGCGAGCTACCTTTCGCGAAAGATCAGCTGTTGTATAAAGTACGCATTTTGAAGACTGAATGTCGGGCTGTTCGCACATCTAGAAAGAAGTTCGGATGCCTCAAATCTGAGTACAGGTTATCTCTTGGTCGAACTTTTGAGTATTATAAGTAGACGCAGGCATGTCCGTCTTTGGGAACGCTTAATTCGGGTATTATAGAAGATGGGGAGACAAGATTCGATAGTCTCCAAGTAGAGTGCATAGCTGACAATTTGGATATCAGTTCCCATTCCGTCCTTCTTTGGAAAGTCGCCGAAAGTTTCATGGAGATCAATTTGTAAAAATACCTTCGTAGCTATCTGCGTTTGAATGTGTACTTTGATGTATTGATGTATACTTGGAGGGAAGTGTGAATGAGTGTCATCAGTGAGTGTGATGAGTACGGAGCATCTTCTAGTCGGGCACGCTCGCGTAAAGCACTCTCTTGTTTTAATAATTAATATGTTTAATACTTATATATCGCAATGCACCACAAGTGGCTTTTTGCTAGTTCTCCTTTAACACACAATTTACTCTCAAATGTAACACACGGACACCTCACAAATACTCTTCATATCCATTCACTACACAAGTACGCTAAAACTAAATTAAAAGAAATACAAAATATACTCAATCAATATAAATACATATTTACATATTTGTTAATCCTTATATTGCTTGCCATAAAATTAAATGATTCGAAAATCCTTTATGAGCATGCTACGAACGTATCGTAATCCGTCTCTCGTTATGATATCCTTTCAGAGGAGGTTATATTAGCCGAAGAGCGAACAACTGAAGAGGAGAAAATGCACATAATGGAAGGTTTGCTATTATTTCGGCTCCAATATGCGAGATCTCACTAATTATATTGTATTTTAGCTCGTAGGCGAAATGCAGCCAAACGGAAAAAGCTGAAAAGTTTAGGAAAATCGAAATCAACCGACACTGAAGAGGAAGAAGCTGAGGAGGACTATGGCGATGACGGTAAGCATATATTTGCTTATTGCTAACAGTTTCCGGAAACTATTTGGGATACGGTGAACTCTCTTCTCTCTTCTTATGTTCTCCATCCGTGTCTCAAGCGAAATCTCATTTAAAACTCAGCTTGAAAAGAACGCATTCTTTTTGAGTTGGTCTCAAATCGCAAAAGGTTTCGAACAACAGATTTGGTTAACAATTGACAGCTATTCTTGTGCAAAATGTACTTGTACTTTTGACGAGATTTCCCGAGTCGGATACTCTTCGTACCCAGCTTTAAAATACCGTAATGTGCAGTATTACCTATTCTTCAAAGTAAACTTCCCATCAACTTCGGTTGGCTTATAACCTCAAGAGATTTGATATTAGCTCCCAAGTACAATGCGATGGGTTAAGGTTTGATGAAGCAAATTTTGGCGTAGATCACAGCTCAGTCAGATATTCTACAAGCGAATGCAACCCAATTGACTCTCAATGGAATGCGAATGGCCTAAGCTCGAATAGACCTCTTGTTCCAAGCCAAAGAGCTCGGAGTTGTATAGCTATGCTCAGGACAACAAATTTAGCCCTTGCTGAACAAGGGTTGGCAAGATACTATGTCTGCTTGGGGAACTAACACTGGCAGCTGTCTAAATATAGGCAGATCTTCCACAAGGCTTCCCAAAGGCCATCTCCGAGGAAGGTCCAAATACAAAGCCTAAGACTTCTTCTGGTGTGATGATAGCCAAGAGAAGGCCCAGTAACTAGGATCTTTTCTCCATTTACCTTTAGTCTTCCTTGTCAAGTGACCGCAGCCTGAACTAAGCACACATATTAAAACAAAAGAAAGATGTAACTAAATCCAAAAACAAGCTCCAAGCTGAGAAGTAAAGAAGAACTAAAACTTTGTAGCATTTGCCCCTTTAAGTTGGAAGCAGTCCTCCAAGAAGGATAAAGTAGGTTCAGCATGTATTTATATACATATAAATTTATTTAAGTTTAAAAAAGGCTTTGATCGTTCCCCAATGCATTGAAAACTTATTATTTTGATTTTTTTTTTCGAACAGGCTTGCATTTTTTAAGCATGAATCGATCTGAAAAGTTGATGAAAAAGTTTTCGCAGTGACTCGAGATTTGAGAATCCATCCACCCTTGAAGTCAACAAGTTAGAAATTTTCCTAGGCTTAGGTTGCAATCATTTGGTTCTTTTTGGTTCAAAGGGGCCTCCAATCAAGAAAAATAATGATGGTTTCTATGGATCTCTTTATTTTTTTAATTTTAAGGTTTAGCTTCATTTATTAAAGCCTTATTTAAAAATATGGTCATATGTGTCACATAACTTGCCCATATCTTAATCGATTTTATTGATCGGTCAATCTTGACCAATATTATTTTAAGGTACTTAAAGGCATCATATCTTGAAAAGCAAAAACGTTTTCTTATACAAAAGTTTCAATCATCCAATAACGTAATGTTGCAGCCTTTTTGCCTGTTTTGTTATCGCCTTGTGTAATCGATAACTTCTTTCTATAAATATATTTCACTCAGTTTCGCTTCGATTTACATTCTCAAATGAGAACCAAAACATATTTCATGGAATTTGGCCTAAAACTGTGCTCCGTTAACTACTTCGTATCTACATCTTATAGGTATATTGGGCTTGGTATTCCCACTTAACATACAATATATATTTGCTTCATGTGTTTGAATAATTAAAACAAGAATTTTGAATGCGAGTGAATTTCATTTTTCTTATAACTTATATTAAGTTGATGACCAGCTAATCGAATTTAACAATATTCCGTGTTTGGGTAATAGTGCATAGGAACTTCATTGCACTTGTTAAACTTATTGCAACATCTTTCAAGAATCACTTGAATGCTGCTTCAAAAATGATTAATTAACTAATTATATTCCGACTGCCTGCTTGCAATTCGATACTGAGATGAAGTCAAAGACAAATATTATAACTAGAGGTTATTATAACTAGATGTTATTATAACTAGAGGTTAATATAACTAGAAAGTTCTGAGCGAAAATGCAGATCTAGATCATTATAAGTCGCGATCTGCCAAGCACATGCAAAAACGGCCCAAATACATAAATTTATATCAAACGTGTTTTTTTAAACAGATAAATAAGTACTTAAATCCTTAATAAAAGATTGGGTAGCTTTATCAGTCGGATGACTTTGTAATCAATATAGCAATTGTTGTTCGTCAATTGGGAACCAAGTTTGAAGAAAGTTTTTTGCTTATTTTTGCTATGTGATTCAATAAAATTCGTAATAAATATTGATTATTTATGTTATTATATATTTATTTAAATGTTACTAAGATGAAATTGTCACGACTTTGATTTGAAAATTTCAATTTCCATCTGTTATCGAATGAGCTTTGATTAAGTGCAGATGCAGATAGTCCTTGCTCAGGAAATAGACATTGATTGGAGAAATTCCTGAATTAATTAACTATTTAAAATAAGCATTAAACGTTAGTTAATTAATTGTGTTAAGATGTTTTTAAGATATATTTGTTTTTAAATCCAATTAATTACATTATTTTATATGTTTTTTTTTTATTGGATTTTTGTGAAATTTAACTAAACGATATTCTATATCTTACATTGAAAATATTCAAAATGTGTAAGTAAACCGAATTTGAACAATTATTTGATTTACAATACAAACATTTTCACAAGTTCGTGCTGCATTCGTACAATTCAGTAGCAACATCAATCTATCCAGTTTTCTTTAACGTATCCGTATCCGTATTAACCCACATACAATCCAATCATGCCGGAGATACATATTTGTTTTTTCGAACATCGCGTAAGAATTGCGTACCCCATCTAAGTTTCACCTGTGCTAGGCTCATAGTTTTTGATGAATAGTTCGTGTAGCCCAACAAGCTATAATACAATTTAAATGAAATTTAAGGAATGCACCTGTTCTATGAACTTTCACCGATATCAATCATACTTAGGTTGCCTTAATAATCTAAGACTAAAAGTCACTCATTCCAGTAACGAGTACGCTATATACTAAAACGATATTTTGATTCATTTATCATCTTACTTTTCTGATTCATTTGGATTCAGTCTTAATATGTGAATATTTTGATTTGTTGAATTTTTCTTTCATTATTTTGTGCTGTCACTTTTCCCATTTCGATGAAATTTCAACCAAAATGAATAAAAAGAAAATAGTTGAAAACAAGTAAGAGGTTCTAGTCGGGAGCTCTCGACTAGGGGATACCCTGAACCCGGGGAGGTGGCGATAGGTATAAAATGAAAGATATAATATTCTAGAAGCAACATATCAAGTTTGGTCACTCTATCTCTTAATATTTGCTCAAAAACAGGACATCGATATCGATATTTATCGATTGCTTGGAAACGGAGTAAGTTATCGATTATCGATCTGCGCATGGACTAGGAGGACCTACAGCTAAAATTTCGTCTCTAGCTCTTATAGTTTCTAAGATCCTTGCGTTCATACATACGGACAGACGGACAGACAGACGGACATGGCTAGATCGACTCGGCTGTTGATGCTTAACAAGAATATATATACTTTATGGGGTCGGAGATCCTTCTGCTTCCTTCTGCCTGTTACATACATTTGCACAAATACATTATACCCTTTTACCAATTTTCAAATATGTATATTGTGTACTTCCAAGCATTGGGTGAAATGTTTTTAACTTTTTATTATACGTATTTTCCTGCGTTTTATAGTTTCTAACAAAATGTTGTCTTCCAACCAGAAAAGTAGCTTAAAATTCAGGAGCTCGATCATAACATTCAATAGTCAGAGCAACAAATTATTGTTTGAAACAATCAAGTTATAGGAATTTGGGAAAACTTATCGAAAATTCTTTTTTTTTTTATTTGAATATTCAATTTCCTTGTTCAAAGGTTAGCCATGTTTAGCCATTTAGCCAGCTTCCTTTCTCTCACAGCTTGAGCTGTGCGTTGATCACCAACCGGCCTGCGAAAAGGGGAATTTTTATGTTCGCTTATCTAATTTGTTATTAATTAGAATAGAAAATGCAGTAATAATAGATGAAAGAAAGTAAAAGTGCTTTATTTAAGTGTTCTGCTTCGCAGTTTACGCCCCGGCTATGCTTCTTCACTTAGTCGTACACTGTGCGAAATGCGCTATTAACTTCGGTGTTTATATTCCAATCTTCGTGCAATTTTCACGGCTTGATATATAAACGTGTGTATCGCAAATCGTAGGAGGGAAAACTTAAAAATGAATATCTTTAATATGTATATACCATCCGAGAACCTACATGAAATGTTTTGTGACCCAAGCAAGATGATATATGGAAAATGTTATCCTTCTGCTTCATTCAAACTTTCAAGTTTTCAGCTTTTGTAGTTTTTGAGAATTGCGAGTTCGCACAGGCAAACAGATATGCTTCCCTCAGCCTGTTACATACACAACGCCATTTAACCCTTTAAACCAATTTTGACCTGCAGCTCCCGAAACTTTGGCTTTACTACATCCATAGAATAGTTTGACATACATTTATGCGTACTAACTTCTATTCATATATAAATATAAGAAAAGGCTTGTAGCCTTTAAATAGTCGTAAATTTGTTCTAAATACAATTGAGTGTAAAAAATGATTGAAGGCATATTGCGAATAGCAAGTATGTAGAAATTCTATACTCAAGGCTTACGACGTACAATTTGTGACACATTGTCATCTCTTGAATATAGTATTAAAACCCAACATTTCATGTATGTATGTGTGTACTCATGCTCGTAGATATCTATGTTTGTAGTTGCATCTTGTTAAGCGTAGAGATATCGAATAAAGCTAAGAACTACCACGATTGTATCACAAAGTACTCATATGCAGGACACATCAATATTTCTCTGGCAATATCAAAGACACTTTTCCCCAAGGTTATTAAGAAATCGATACAATTAAATGTTACTAACCTTCTATTCTTACTTTTGACAGGTTATCTAAAAACTCGTTCAAAACCCCAAGGTAGCTGTACAGGGTTCTGGCGGGCCGAGAAAAGATTTCGCTTCTGGATACGACACACAGTTAAGACGCAATGGTTCTATTGGTTCGTAATAGTTCTGGTCTTTCTGAATACCGTCTGCGTAGCTGTCGAACACTATGGCCAGCCAACATTTTTAACGGAATTCTTGTGTAAGTTATTACCTAATATCGGTCTCGGTCTCTCGAGTTTCTGTGCAGAAGATGTGGAGAGCAGCTTGTTCTGGGAGCTAACAATACCAATTTCGTTACAGACTACGCTGAATTTATATTCCTGGGCCTGTTCATGTCGGAAATGTTTATAAAGATGTATGCGCTGGGCCCTCGCATTTACTTCGAGTCGTCGTTTAACCGTTTTGATTGTGTCGTCATTAGTGGTTCGATATTCGAGGTGATCTGGTCCGAAGTTAAGGGTGGCTCCTTCGGCCTATCTGTGTTGCGTGCGCTCCGGCTGCTGCGCATCTTCAAAGTGACCAAGTATTGGTCATCACTGCGTAATCTAGTAATTTCATTGCTTAATTCAATGAGATCTATTATCTCGTTGCTCTTCTTGCTCTTCTTGTTCATACTGATATTTGCATTGCTTGGCATGCAATTGTTCGGTGGGCAATTCAATTTGCCAGGAGGCACACCCGAAACAAATTTCAACACATTTCCCATAGCACTTCTGACCGTGTTTCAAATCCTAACCGGCGAAGATTGGAATGAAGTTATGTATCAGGGTATTATATCGCAAGGCGGTGCAAAGAAAGGAATGATTTACTCTATGTAAGTTTAAATAAATATTTATATTTTCTTTTTTATATATATATTTAATTGTATCAGTATGTTGTATAAGCTATAAGATAGTATCCTAGATAAGACCAAGTTAAGACGATTCCGTCGGGTGCAACCGACTAAGCAAACACGGAAACTAATGTGGCCGCAATATTTGTGCCTCGATCTGTCAAATAAGGGGATCCAGCCCGAAAACGGTTGGAGTATAGACTTTCGCAGCTTAGTCTTTGTATAGCGCAAGACTAAACGAGTATATTTTTGAAGTAGCAAGTTGCTATCATTAAGATCTGAAAAAATCTGGGCGTATAGACTGTCAGTGGACGAGACAAATATTGCACAAAGCTAATCCACTTTCTCATTTCATGAATATAGCGAGTATACACAATTTGATGTCATATTCTAGAGAAATACATAAGCTGAGAGGTAAAGTGCTGCTCGACACATGTATGCTAAATATCCTGCTGGGTGACAGGAAGTATATTTGATCTTGTGACTTTTTGTTTTCTTCATTTAATAGTTATTGAGAATTTTGCATGATTTGCTTTTAATTTCGTTTCACTTATTTCGATTATATTATAATTTCATAGTAAACGCTAAAGTAGGCTCTGGGAAAGTAGATGGAATTCATTGAACGTCGAACCATTAATGTGTGCAATCGACCTTAAAGATCCGAAACGTTGAAGTTTCGGTTTCACAATATAAGTGAGAGATAGGACTTTATGGCTTGAAGAATTTAGTTTAATTGAATTCCGAAATTTTGCAAGCCAAGTCCGTTCTCTTTATCTCAGTCGCTTATTATCTAAGAAGAAAGAGTCTCGGCGTACTCATCCGTACCTTAATAACGTAAGTGTATACATTTAGAAATGCTGAAAAAGCTAACACATACCTGCTTAACTATTTATATTCATAATTTTTTTGCAGAAATCAATTCAGTTTTGGATTCATTTTGGCCCTATGTCACAGTATTATAAGTATTTACCGCCTTACCACACTGTATTCGTTAAGACTTATTGGACTTACGAGTAATGCCGCACTGTAAAACCGTATTGAAAGATTGATTGATTCAACTCTTAGTCTCCTTAAATTCTATAGTACATCTAGCAGTCAGATGCGCAGTAAATACCTAATTATACTTAGATCAGATCTATTTAGTAACTTAAGCTCATTATATTGGTAGTCGCTCGACACACTCGACCAAATGTTGTACTTGGAAATATCATCGTCATCTTACGCCTGATAATAAAAGTATTACCATTCCGATGCACATATGAACATACATATCAAGGTCTAAATAAATGTATCTTGACTCTGTGGAGACAGATGAGAGTTTGTTTAAGGTACATACTGGTCCGTCACAACTAAGGTCATGAGCATTGAGTTAATCAACCATATGGTATTCCTACAATAAGGTTAATCATGAATGAATTAATAAGATTATGACATTTAGCTCTTAAGGGGGTGCAGGGTATTGAATCGGTCGGAACACTTTCGACATTTCCAAGTACTTACATATACATATATAAATGCAATTGTGCGGACTCAACTCATAGCTTTCAATTCCTTTAACAGATACTTTATCGTTTTGGTACTCTTCGGTAATTATACGCTTTTAAATGTGTTCTTGGCTATCGCCGTCGATAACTTGGCGAATGCGCAAGAACTGACAGCAGCCGAAGAGGAACAAGTCGAAGAGGATAAAGAGAAACAACTTCAAGAGCTAGAAAAGGAGATGGAAGCGCTGCAAGGGGATGGTGTTCATCTAGAGAACGGCGATGGCACAGTGGCTACTAGCAAGGGGAAGAGCAAGAAAAAGGAGGAAGAGAAAAAAGAAGAAGACGAAGTAACGGAAGGACCCAAACCAATGTTACCATATTCTTCGATGTTTATACTTTCACCAACAAATCCGTAAATATTATTCTCATAAGTTTACTTTTCTTAAAATTTCACTCGGCAACGCCGGGTAACACAAGCTATATGTATTTATTGATTTTATATACTAGTTAGGGATACCTGGCGTTTTCCGGGTCAAGCATTTTTCTTCCTTCCCGCCACAAATATTTAAGGACTTTCTACATGCGTAGGGGCTTGGAACAGATTGAAGTTCTTATAGAATCTATCTATATTCATTCCAAAAGGGTGCAACACGAATTCATTAGAATTATCAGGAACATTACAAAAGTAGTTTCAAGCCGATCGGCAACTTGAGTCCAACCAGGAGGCGGAGAGGGCGTGGAAGAAGAATACATCTGAAAGCCACTTTTATACAACTTTTTCTATGTATGAATATGCATATATGTACATGCATTTCGTACCAGGCTTAAGCGGGAGTTATACCCTTTATAAATGTTCAAATAAAAAGCAGTTGTCGAGTGGGCTCGACTTCAGAATCTCCTGTAAACATCAGAAAGATACTTTAGCGTTTGCTGCAACTCTTCAAATCATAAAAGCTGTAAGCTCAGTACGAATTACAGAAGGAACTTTATTGAATTTCATTGTTGTTGAATAGTTTCTATGTTTGTTGTCCGATGTACATGGAATTAAATGTGCATAAATCTGGCATTGAAATGTTTGCGTTCGAGAGTTTTGCTCAAAGAAGCAATTGGAGGAATCAAAAATTTAAGAAATGGAATGGGATATCGTTCGACGATCGACAAGCAGCCGTGCTTGTTGCAGTTGCTGCTGGATAGGTAGGAAAATATATATGTAAATATTATTTTTAATTCCAGTTCCTTAATACTTGCATAGGCTCGTAAATTTAAGTGCAGGTATTTGTGTTCTAGGTTCCTGTTTTAGAAATGTTTAACCTTCAAATATAGCTATCATTAATAACTATCCTAATATCTGATAAAATTGCTTTTAGCATAACAAAAAATGTACTAACTATTTTCACTTTTTTCTTTTACTTTTTTTCTTTTGGATTCGGTTCAATTTTATGTTGCACTCTACAATGAACAACTAAACAAATTAATTCATAAATTGAATTATCATTGATTAATTCAAATTGTAAATACTTGCACTACAAATATCGACGAAAACTTCATTTGATTCCTACACCAATCTTTCACCTTCACCACGAGCAAATGCAATCCATCATCATCACCTTCAACAACAACAACAACAACAACAACAACTTTAACAATGACTATGACTAACACCGTTGATAAAACATTATGCAACTCTCTCAAAATTATAACTGCTAATAACAAAATCGATTAAATAATAATTGGGAAAAAACAAAAACAAAAACGAAAACAATTTAAACTAAATAAAACGGTTGACTAAACAATACAAAATCGCAATCGAATACCTAAAATCAAAATCAATAACAAATGTAATAAACGAATTAATTGAACCTAACTGGCAAAAAAACGAAAACGAAAACGAAAATCCAAAAACAACAACAACAACAACAAACCCAACCAACTATTGGTATAAACAATTAATATGACCCATAATATATAGCATACGACGTGGCGCCCATTGGGTCGTTAACCTACCATATTTTGATTTCTTCATAATGGTCGTCATCTCAATGTCATCAATAGCATTAGCAGCCGAAGATCCCGTTCGTGAGAACTCGAGGCGAAACAAGATTTTGAATTACTTTGATTATGCATTTACCGGCGTATTCACGATAGAAATGTTGCTGAAAATTGTAGACTTGGGTGTCATACTACATCCTGGCAGCTATTTAAGAGAATTCTGGAATATTATGGATGCTGTGGTCGTTATATGCGCTGCTGTTAGTTTCGGTTTCGATATGAGCGGTAGCAGCGCTGGACAAAATTTGTCAACTATAAAATCGCTTCGTGTCTTGCGAGTATTGCGTCCATTGAAGACCATTAAACGTGTTCCAAAATTAAAAGCCGTCTTCGATTGCGTCGTGAATTCATTAAAAAATGTTGTTAACATTCTAATCGTGTACATATTGTTTCAATTTATATTTTCTGTTATTGGTGTACAATTGTTCAATGGAAAATTTTTTTATTGTACGGACGAAAGTAAACATACTTCCGAAGAGTGCCAGTAAGTAAAATTTTTAATTCAAGATTGATATTTTTGCTGTTCTAATTGTTTCTTATATGTTTACGTAATACCATTAAACCGGCATTATTTCTGCCTAAATTTTCCGTTTAAAGTTTTCATAGTTTTTTGCCCCTTTT
Source organism: Drosophila kanekoi (assembly GCA_037075305.1). Taxonomy (NCBI): domain Eukaryota; kingdom Metazoa; phylum Arthropoda; class Insecta; order Diptera; family Drosophilidae; genus Drosophila; species Drosophila kanekoi. Next base: position 3,945,805 of record JBAMCE010000290.1, read on the forward strand.
TCATTTCTATCATAGACTTCGCAATAATAATTTATCCTCTTAGTCGCGTTCTACATACATACATACATACATTCTGTGTGGTCTTACATATATACATATATAGATCTTCTACTCTATCAATCACTATTGCTCTCTCTCTCTCTCTCCTTCTCTCTCTCCTTCTCTCTCTCTCCCTCTTTTGTAATTATATATCCGTTTCTCTCTCTCTTTAAATATATATATATATCAAATGAATGTATATGAATGTACATACATGTGTCTATATATGTATGTGTGTAAATTTTTAATTGATTAGCATAAATATATATATAAAAATATTTAAATAAACAGTTCATGTCTGTGTGCTCCAATCCCCAATTTGTTACAAAGTGTCCACAAAGCTTTTAAATACAAACAAACATTCATAGTTTCTTGTGTACATGCTTTGCTTTTGAATACTAACACACACACAAGGTGCTCTATGATAAGCCTATCAGTGCTTATCAGCACCTCAGGAAACTCTTAAAGACCGGACAGATGTACAATCTATATACATAAGTCAATCAAGTGTCATAAAACCGAATGAAGTAACTAATTGAATTTCATGTGTGTAGATGTGTGTTACCTCACTTGAGGTGTGACTAGTACTACGTAGTTAGTATCTAGTAACTTTTCTATGTATGTATAGCTTTTGTATCTGCTTGAATATACACAATTATACCACAAAATCTACGGTTGGTTCCCATACAAGTTTACACAAGTTCCCAATAACCATTCGAATTGCCGTCCCATATTCGAAGCTAAGGCTCCTCTTAACTTCTCGTCCTTCTTACTGTTTCCCCACATATGTACACATATGTATACATATGTATCAGATCATAGGGAGAGCGAGGTGCAATATTTAGTAATTGTTCAGGCAAGATAACGAAATTTTGATCATGATTCAACCCCATGAATTGTTCTTAATGATCGAGGTACCCCCCAGCAGCACTCTTGAGAGCTATAAATTAGTCCTTTGCATGGCACTGTGTGTACATATATTTTGCAATAAGTATGTACATATGTATGTATACTTATATATGTATGTATACATGGTGTCTCATTGCAATTGCGAAAATATAGATAACATACGTTTTTTTCTATGATTTTTTGTGTCTGTTTTTGTCTCCAATATATATATGTATTTGTTCAATTGTATATTATTTAATTTCTTATGTGTTTGTTGTTTGCTTGTATCTTTTTCTTTTCTAAGAAGACAAAAAAAAAGGTGCACTGATTTTACAGAATGTAAGAGTAGCATTTTACAGTTTCTCGCCCAGTTTTTCTTGCCTGAATTGTGTTGAACATTCACGCGAGTAAAAGGGCCAAAAACGAAATAATTAACATGAAAAAACCAACCATAACAAACAACTGATTCTTAAATTAATAAACATTAAACAAATTACGAGCGAATCACAAATAGCAAACAAAACTCAACAACAATATCTGTCAGTGTCTGTGTATATATATATTCTATATAGAAAAGAACTGAAATGCAAAACTGAGACCTTTTCTAGTTTCTATTCTATTTAATTTCTAGTCAGTCTGTTAAGTCGATCAATGTATTTTTATATGTGTTGCCTTCTAAATCAAAAATATTGTCGAAAAACAGCCAATTTGAGTCAACTGAAATTCAATTGAATCCAAGAATCTGCTGTCGATCGCGTTTAGCATGTATTTACAATCGTTTTATTTCTTAACAATTGGGTATTTGCAATACCAAAGAGTCCATATTACTACCAGAAGATTTCTTAATAAGTCTGTATTCGCGTACACGCAATAGAATAACTATTCGTATTTAAAGTAGATCTCGTGCTTAAATGAGTAGTAAGTACATCATGTCCTGAATCTGAATGTCATGTTTGAGACTAGTGTCCCAAATGTCCTCCTATTTCATCTAACAAGTTATCTCTCTATTTTCCAATATGGTTATGTCTATTTATAGTTAATACATACATTCTATCATTTCCTTAAATAGAACTAATCACATATAAAATGTACAAATCAGTTTCAATAGAAGATAGGCTTATTCAAATATACATTGGCAACAAATATAACATCGGACTCGACTCCCTGAGTCGTTGCACGTGACGTGAGTGTGACGATCCCTTCTAAAACAAGAGCATACAAGGACAAAACAAACAAAAAGAAAAAAAAACAAAAAAAAAATCTTAAAGCCTTCGTTGAGTGTGGAAAACAAACAATTGAGAAGTGTAAACAAAATTAAAAACCCAGGATGACTATCATTTTGTTTTATGCAAAAGCCGCTCAAACCCAATTGACATGCAAATTATACAGAATCAAACAGAAACTTACATTCCTAGACGTACATTGTGCTCATACACTACTCACATACGACTGTCTACGGCATACTCATGACAATAAGTACAATACAGTCAGTCGCCAGATCAATTACCAGCCTTTGCAGGCACGTTGATTGTCCCAAAATGAGTTGATTACTCGATTACTCCACATCATAAGCGCAGCTGCCTTGTTACACATCGCCGAGCAAACAACCAGCGACTTACGTATTAGTTGTGCACTACCAATTAAAAATCAACTCGGCTTCACTCTTTCCCATAAAGACTTAAATGCACCGCATACTATTACGTACATAGGTTTTGGTTTAATGGTTTATGCAACATGAGGTTACTTACAGACTAACAGCTAACAGCTACTAGCTACTAGTTAACAGATAACAGCTAACAGCTAACTGCTAACAGCTTACAGCTAACAGTTAACAGCTTACAGCTAACAGCTAACAGCTAACAGCTAACAGCTAACAGCTAGCAGCTAACAGCTAACAGCTTACAGCTAACAGCTACTAGCTAACAGCTAACAGCTAACAGCTAACAGCTAACAGCTAACAGCTAACAGCTAACAGCTTACAGCTAACAGCTAGTAGCTAGCAGCTAACAGCTTACAGCTACTAGCTAACAGCTACTAGCTAACAGCTAACAGCTAACAGCTTACAGCTAACAGCTATGGGTAAAACGGAGTTACTGGATGTAACTGTGGATGCTTTAGGTTTTCGAACATTTCTTTTATTTGTACGCCTTCTGATTGTACAGTGTTGATTTGGATTGTTCTAGGCTACAGCTAGACAAATTTGAATACTGGTACAAAAACAATTGCAGACACACAAATCGCATATTAATCCATGAAAGGAATACAAATCTACATTTATACATAATATTCTGCTTTAATTTTGTTGTGCAATATTTACTGATACCACCTGACCCAATGATTGATTGATTGATTGATTGATTGATGTCTATTCATTAGATTTCTTTGTGCAAATAGTCCCACATATAAATTTTAGTGTTATCATGTTATCAAACTTTTTTACAAAACATGTTAGAATATTCAACATATTTGGAAAGCAAAATGAATGTTATTTGAATTAAATTTTTGTTAAATATTATTCATAATCATAATGTACTTTGAATATTTTGATTTCCGTAGTGTTTTTTTGATTGTACCAAACTTGCTTTTTACGACTTTAATTATGTAATTAATCCAATTACTTATTATTTCACAACGTTTTCAAAAATTGAATTGCGAACACATCATAAACCAAACATTAACATATAATATGCAACCATCACCAAAACCACCACCAACCAACACCACCACCTGAAGGGGCTCGTATTTCAAATACGAGGAAGACGAGCTGCTGCCCAAACAGGAGATGCGCGTGTGGAAGCCCCGCAGCTTCCACTACGATAATGTCGCCGCAGCCATGTTGACGCTTTTTGCTGTACAAACCGGCGAAGGATGGCCACAGTAAGCTATTTCTTCACGTAGCGCTTAAGTTATACTAGTATATATGAAACAAAGTGCAAATATTACTGGTGAATAATTCAATTGTAATTTGTTTTTATTTTTTGTTTTGTGCTATCTTCACTTAAATGTTGCTAATGGTAATCATCAAATAGGGTCTTGCAACACTCAATGGCTGCCACTTATGAAGATAGGGGTCCAATCCAAAATTTCCGGATCGAAATGTCCATCTTTTATATAGTATATTTTATTGTATTTCCATTCTTCTTCGTCAACATATTCGTCGCCTTGATAATTATTACATTTCAAGAGCAAGGCGAAGCTGAATTACAAGACGGTGAAATTGACAAAAATCAGGTGAGCCAGCAAATCAAAATCAAAATCAAAATCAAAAACAAAAAAAAAAAACAAAAATACAAATTAAAAACTACAAAATTTTAAAAACGAATTCAAAACTGACTTTATGTGTGTTTCGTGTGTAATGAATGTACTTACTCGTAAAATTGATAGTCGTAAAATTAACAATTATCCATGTATGTATCTATGCACGTAAATGTACACACATACAACTATACCCATACATGTATATACATACCTCTATTAACTAGTTACCTATGTACTTATGTATGCTAGCCAAACAATACAATCAAACGATGTGCGGTATTCGCTCAGGTTCTGCTACCTGTAGCTGTACACGTACTCGCTCCTAGATGTACCTTCCATTAGAGCTTTTAGAATGCTTGCCACATTTGGGCTAGTTAGAAGGTCTACCATTTAACTTGTCCGTCCCTGCAACAAATGCGATTTGGCAATACTTGCATAAACAAGGACAAGCAATAACAAACTAACTTGTCTCTCGATATTAATTAGGGGCCAGCAAACATTGAACGTGAGAAATGGTCTATGATTCGACAATAGTTTCAAACTTACCTTAGTAGTGCTATTCATGTATGTTATTTAATAAGAAAATAGCCCTTGCATAAGTTCATGTCATTATTGGGCCTTGAAATAGAAGACAACGTTCGTATGTGCGTTCTGTCAAGGATGAAGCCCTCTGGTCTTATTGCCTGTGAATAATGCAGAACGATAAAAATGATTGTATGTGTATATATTTAGCGAGTTTTTTTTCTGTATTGCTTTCGTTATTCCGAAACATTTTCTTTAAAATTTGATCAACTAATTGTAATCTCCAGATGTAAATACATCAATTAATCGTGCCATAGGCCTTAGAACATAATATAGGTTAATGTAACGATCGGACCCTGTACATAAACATTATTAGAAACCCATTAATATAAAGAGTGAACATTTACCGGAAAGTAGAGATTTTTTATAATACCCACGATAGTCCTTAAATATTCATTTTTGAATATTTAACGATTGGTATCGTCAAGTCGCTATTTTCGCCAAACTATGTAGTTCGTTGCTGAGTACACAACAACAAATACTGTAAGTATGTCATTTACCCAGCAATATCGTTCATTAAGGCGGCCTAATACATAACGAGTTAAACTGAGTTTTGGTTATTAATTGGTTGAACAGAATTGAAAATTAAACAATAATTATTTCAAGTATTGTCAGGCACCGGCACGTATTGGCACCCGGAATTGATAAAACAATTGCACAGATATGCAAAATTATCCTGTTTTTAGTTAACCTCCTTTTGATTGGCATGCATACACACAATAGCTTTTAAATTATCATTCAAATTAGAAAGAAAAATATAAAACTCACTAGCGTCAAGACTTATCTACCTAATATGTATACCCTGCTCCCATAGTTAAAAGGTAAAACAGGCTAAAATATATGTACATACATACATATATAGCATGCACCATTCAAGACTTGAACCTTTTCATACATTCTTGATTAGCATCAACAGCCTAGTCGATTCACTTGTTTTGTTATCCGCTGGAATCGGTACCCTCCAATCTCGAACTAGCAAAGACCTGAACCTATTCATACATTCTTGATTAGCATCAACAGCCTAGTCGATTCATTTGTTTTGTTATCCGCTGGAATCGGTACCCTGCGATCTCTAACTAGCAAAGACTTGAACCTATTTATGCATTCTTTCCGCTGGAATCAGTACCCTGCGATCTCTAACTAGCAAAGACTTGAACCAATTCATACATTCTTGATTAGCATCAACAGCCTAGTCGATTCATTTGCTTTGCTATCCGCTGGAATCAGTACCCTCCAATCTCGAACTAGCAAAGACCTGAACCTATTCATACATTCTTGATTAGCATCAACAGCTTAGTCGATTCATTTGTTTTGTTATCCGCTGGAATCGGTACCCTGCGATCTCTAACTAGCAAAGACTTGAACCTATTTATGCATTCTTTCCGCTGGAATCAGTACCCTGCGATCTCTAACTAGCAAAGACTTGAACCAATTCATACATTCTTGATTAGCATCAACAGCCTAGTCGATTCATTTGTTTTGTTATCCGCTGGAATCAGCACCCTCCGATCTCTAACTAGCAAAGACTTGAACCAATTCATACATTCCTGATTAGCATCAACAGCTTAGTCGATTCATTTGTTTTGTTATCCGCTGGAATCGGTACCCTGCGATCCCTAACTAGCAAAGACTTGAACCTATTTATATATTCTTGATTAGCATCAACAGCTTAGTCGATTAATTTGTTTTGTTATCCGCTGGAATCGGTACCCTCCGATTTCTAACTAGCAAAGGACTATGCGTTTTAAGTGTAGTTAGAAGGCTTTGTAGCTTATAAAATTGTCTACGTCTGTGGCATAGAAAGACAATTATAGCTTGATACACACAATTTGGCGTGCTAGAATTGGATAACATATACACTTCACGACTATTTCATGTTTTGGAGAAACTCCACCGAAATATTTGGATTACGATGAAAAAAGCGCTCTAGTTTACACCTATGACAAGTTGACATTGTTGCCTTTCCGTGTCGAGTTAACCTTTTTAAAGTCTTAAAGATAATGATCATACACTTTAAATAGACTCACGTTTTGGGCACTGCTTATAAGGCCAGGACTGTTCCAAGTTTCATCAAGCGATGGTCCAATCAAAAAGCATTATTTCCACATTTTCTCTCTCCTCACAGTCTCTGTCACATTCAATACTAAAGAATTGAAGCTGTACTGAAACAGTTGCTGTTTACTGCCCTTCCTGGATTAAACTGAGATCCTCTTCCAGTACAGTCCCAAAAACGTCGCTTATCTTTAGCTTTAGCTTACTGTAGAATTATGCTCGGTGTAAAACAAGACACTCTGTTAGTATATAAGACCTAGGATTGGTTAGAACCAGGATCTTACAAGTACTCACATTGGACAGAGTCGTCCAGGCTTTTCACCCTTTTTTCGCCCGTAGACTACTTCTACTTCTTATATTATCTTAAGCTTCTCCTTTAAAGTTATATTATATTATGCCACAATATGTCACAAATAAACTCTTAAGCTCTACCACCAAATCGTTTTTTCCGAAAAACCTGAAACACCTCTCCAATTAGTTTGAACAAAGATTGTTGAAAATGAGTCTTAAACCGATCATTAAGAAAAAACATTCTTACCATATTGTAGGCATACATACATTCTAAATAAACAAATTCTTGTCACAAGTAGCTGTCGACTTTTCTGCGTGCGAAATAGAAAATAGATTTCTTAAAGGTCCTCCAAGCGCCTATTGTATGGCATTTATATGTCTGCAGAGACCTCTTCAATTTATCTGTGATTCCAAGTCAAAGTTCTTTTCAAAGGAGATAAACAGATTCCGCGTACTATGTATAAGACTTAATATTTTAGATCTAAAGTTGTTGGCTCGGATAGCACACAGACAGACAAGGCGAGATCGACTTAGACTAGACTAGAATCGTCGTGCAGATCAAGAATATTTGTTAGGTCGAGATGCATTTGTCTGACATATTCACAAAAGTATTGCACCCGTTTTACCTATTTCAATGGCTGCAGGATATGAATATCGTATAAATTTCTTACAGTGCACACTGTTTTAGTTGCTAAGATATTTTATCAAGCTTCTTTTCTTTTTTCACAGAAATCCTGCATTGATTTCACAATCGGAGCTCGACCACTTGAACGCTATATGCCAAAGAATCGTAATACTTTTAAGTACAAGGTGTGGCGCATCGTTGTCTCTACCCCATTCGAGTACTTCATAATGATGCTGATTGTTTTCAATACTCTGTTGTTGATGATGAAGGTAAGCTTACGTCTTTGTATTCCCATTTACATGTAATTACTACTACTTATTTGAAAACAACAAACGCATTTTAATTTGGGCCAATGATTAAAAATACTACATACGAGGGCCTTCTGAGCCAACGGTTTCAGTGCTTTTCCTAACACTAATTCATGCAGAAAATCCTTACTATAACTCTAATGTATTAGAAGGAGTATTCCTTTCACTTGATATTTGATCATGCAACCAAAATCATTTCCACTTTTGAAAACATAAAACCTTTTTCATAAAGAAAACAAACGAAAAAGCAGGTCAGCTTACAAAAAGCTGATGGAAATAGGGAAATTTGCTCTAGTCGGGCGTGCCTGCTGGGGGATGCATCATACAGTCGCTATGGTTAGTCGGAAGTACTCTGAACTCCGCGCTGAGTTCCCTTCACAAATATTCCTGCTTTTTTCTATACACACACACACAGAGCAAACACACACACACACACACAGTTTAGAGACTGCGGCTTCACTTGCTCTTACCCCAACACTATGGGAAATGCAGATTCGTTTCGATCTTGGTAATCCGAACGTTATGATAACACCTTAACGAATGCTTTTATTCGCTTCTATTCTTGATCTACATACACTTTTTGATGTATCTATTTGAAAAGTACTCTCAATTGATTTGATCGGTATTATGGATATGGGACAACGAATGATAAATTCCAAGTCTTTAGCCATTTTCAAGGGCTTAATCAAATAGGCAAATTAGTTAGAAAACTATTGAAACCGAAAAGTTATCAGTTAGCCGCCGTATTTAGCAGCTGTATTTAATATAGTTGACACTTTATTTTGTTCTTAAATGTACTATTTTTTACATACCCGCTGAAGTTTAAAAATACCCACAAATATTTATTGTTCAGCTTATTGGTTAACCACTATTCAAATTTCGTAGCTCACTGTCAATCGAAATGTTTTAATGAATCTCTCTCCATTTTATTTGGCTTATACACATTGAAAAATAAAAGTGCTAAATTTGGTATCAATATGCAACAAGTAATATAATTATGATAATCAGCCTTAAAAATATATAAATCGATGTTGTGAATTGTATATAAGCCATTAAACACTTTGTTTAAGTTTGTCCTTATGCAAACTGGCATGGAGTATTATTTATTGATTTCCTTTCTTATGGGGATACTTTGATTTTTCCACGAACACGTAACATACGAGGGTATGTATATCGAATTTTCTATGTCGCATGATTCGTCGATGAGCAACAATAATAAGCGAAAAAAAGCGAGCGCGAAAAGGAATTATTGTTGATTAAGGAAACGCCGCATTTATGGCGTTAATATTTCAATTCGTTTTTATATTACATTATTTTTGGGATAATTGAAATGCGTTGTTCAAATACACACCTCTGTAATCGTGCGCAAATCCTACATTTGGCTAGCAGACAATGTCTGCGATGTTTTTTGAATGGGCGAAACGAACTAATCATAAACAACAATCTTAACAGTATCATAATCAAAGTGAGATGTATGAAAAGTCACTGAAATACATCAACATGGGATTCACAGGCATGTTCAGTGTTGAAACTGTTCTTAAAATAATTGGATTCGGTGTCAAGGTAAGTTTGAGATTGTACAAAATAATATACTGTAAGTGTTATCGGTTAGCATTTCGATCTTCAATATCAGCTAGATCCAATGTACAGACTATTTAAGTCCGTCTTAAGTATGCTGAAATATACAATGTCACATTATCATTTGGTAATATTTGTATGTATGTATGTTTAAAGGGAACGCTGTCAAAGGTCATACCAAGGTAAGGTTATGTTTAATCATTTGCCAACTTTAACGCATGCATCTACATATTTCTCTGTGTGCTTGTAAATATGTTTCGAAAGTACGCTTCAATATACGCAATTTCAACTAATAAGGCCCAAATACAACCTTTTTTTTTGGTTACAAACGAAACAACAATATTTCAATGTTTATTTTCATATCTACGAGACTTTCTCGCAAAGCTTAAGGAATTTAATAGGCTTCTACTACGACAAAATGTTGTAACTTTTCCATTTCTATTATTCTTAATGTTCATACAAAATCGTCAAAAAACTAATTATGTAAATCTGAGAAAATCTGTCATTGATAATGAACCTTGATCGATTGTCGATTCCTGCTAATTCCCCAATTGTTAACAAATTATTCGATACCATTAAAGCAGCAATAAAACTCCATAGCATTTCATCATTATTTTATCCTTGTAGAGAGATATTATTATATCGTAATGAGTTAAGTAATGCATTAACGGAAGACATCTGCGACACAATCAAGTGTATTTGATCACCATCAATCTACATAGCTCTATAGGAAGAATCGCTCAAAAAATGAGTCTTCGCTGTGGACAATTTTCACACTTTTTTTCGAAAGCAATCTCTACGGAACCCAACAGCTACAATCTTCACAATTCTTCCACATACCTGCAAAGTTGTCAGCAATATGCTTACAAAGGAATTTTATCTTCGGTGATCTGATTATGATCGTCCTTTCTTGTCCAGCTTTATTTGCACTTATTCCAATCATCATAGATTTATACTCACTTATAATAAACTGATTAGTAAGTACAACTTACTAAGGCAAAGCCTTTTAATAGTCTCATTTCTTTTGGCAATTTCGACACAAATTTTTATGTTAGGAATGTATAGTTTGTTCTTAATCGATCAATGTAGATTGAAATGATGAAAATTAATACATCGAGGCTTCTAAGGAAAAGTTAAGTGTTCAGTGATCTATCTTTCTATCAGTCTATCTATGTAAGCTGTAATACGCAAAACTGTCAGCATCTATTAAACGGTATTCGGTTTAGTCTACGGCAATTTCATCTTTTCGCTTTGAATACCTCTCATGTTGATAATCCAAGTCTAAAGATTTGACAGTTAATACTCTGAGATTTTGTATTATGTAGTTTACATATCATGAAAAGGCACTGCTCAGTTAGCTTATGTCGATACATTCTATCGATATATGTGTCCATTTTCTTTTATTTAGTTTTATAATTTTTTTTAGTCATGAGTTTGATTTTCAATGTCGCTTGGGGCATTTGGAGTCTCTATATATAAAACTGCTTATTCTTGCTGACTGTCTAGTTGTTTGGAGATCAACGGACAGCCCAAGAGCTGGGAAGCTGAAGCTGAGCTGTTAACCGTAATTAGACGGGCTTTGGAAAGTTCAATTCGTAAGTGTGGGAAAATTGTCGAAACGGTTGCATGCAACTTTGTTCATATTACTTCGAGAGGGGGGAGCTGAAACTTTTCAGAAAATTCACTACTCAGTCGAGTCTCCCATCCTAGGTCAAAGGTTATATGGTCGATATTTCAAGTGCTCTCCGATCGGAGTTAAGCTTCAAAGATGCAAAGATCTTGTTGAAAACTCTTTTGTGACCCAATTCACACTTTTCGGAAAAGCAAGTCTTTATGGGGTCGAAGCCTTGAGTTTCATGCGATCCGCTTAAAATTACACTAGGAGCCTCTCTTCGCATATACAAGAATATTTCATCCTTGGCGTGCCGAAGAAAGTCGTTCTTTTTGCCAATCAATATATTTGATCTTCAAATGGGTTTAATCCACCAACTGACTATCCAAAGTGTGCTTAACCCTCCACCTTTAGCTCTCCACCCAAGTCCAAATTTGGAAAACTCTCTTTTGGTGCAGACACTTTTGACCCCACGGCTTGCGCTGTCCGTTGATTAACAAGAACACATTTTTGTATATAGCGAGAGAGAGAGAGAGACTTTAATATGGAAAGGTCGCCAAAATATCGCCAAATATGTATATATTTATTATGTATTAAATAATGTTGGTCCATTTGTATAATTTATATTTGATTTGTATCAAACGTATATGGCATGTTCCTGTTTTTCTGTTTTTTTGACTTAAAGGTTGGGCTAAGAACTATGTATTAGTTAAATGTTATAATTCATCTAAAACAAACTTCGGTTCGATCCCAAATGTCTTCGTGTTCTCATTTTATAGTTTCATGATGCACCGCCCACCCACAGTGATATACTGACCTATATGAACCTGGTATTCACCTTGTTCTTCTTAATGGAGACAATACTTAAAGTAGTTGCCTTTGGATGTACGGTAGGTATTAATGTAAAATGGGTCGTTCATATGCGCTCGTGTTAAATGTACTTATAATGATTACAAAACTAGTTTGTTTCGAATAGTTTGTTATTTTCGTTATTTTAACTAACAATTATAAATGATTAATAGCATTATGTGTTGATGAAAACTTACATATATAGATAGCCAAGAACTTTGCGTTTTGTTAACCAATAAAAGGCCCCTTGTTTTGATTGAAGTGAATAACAATTGTCCGAATGTAACATTGTAAATTTCAGCGTATAACATTCTATTTTGCATATTGATTCAAAACTAATGAAAAACAACAACAGCAACAAAAACAAACGAAAAGAAAGCAAATGATATTAGACAAACGAATTAAACCTTAAATAATATGTAACCATCTGTTTTATAGAACTTTTTCAAGGATCCGTGGAACATTTTTGATCTTATTACTGTATTAGGCAGCATTGTGGATGCACTCTGGATGGAATTCGGGGTAATTATATGCTGTTTGCAATAGCTAAACTTGAGCATACATATTATTGTTGTGTTCGATTTATGTAGGCCGTTATGCAAGACAAACAAACAATATAATCCATTTGAAAACAAAGTTTGTTTGTTTGTTTGTTTTCTATTTTTTTTTTGTGTTTTTTCTTTCTGCCAAGATACTCCTACCCGTACAATAACAACAACAACAACAACAAGAACACATTTATATTAATGCTTACCACAAATATGAAAACATATACATACACGTACACATATGTATATTTATACCCACGTACACATACTTATGTGAACATACGTGCATATGTATTTAAAGTCGAGAAATGTGGATTTAACGTCAATACAATTACGATTAAAGCTGTCAAAAGGTCTACTTCTACGGACGGAAATTGAAAAATGAGTCCTACCGTACTTTACGGCATCCAAATTGATTTTTCGAAATTTTCTATTTGTATGTTCATAGGGAATCTAAGTCAATGACTTAGCTTATACTAAAAACAATTACCAATTGGCGCATTTAAATTATAAATCAAATATTACTGCAAACGTGAACTTTAGTTATTGATCATGGAAACTCATTGACTTCAGACTCAGCGGGGATTAAGTGCGACTTGTTAGTTGATCTTTGCAAACAATGCGAACGTAAATGATTTCGGTCAGCAAATGGAATCGCGTGGGAAGAAGGACTCCACAGGTGTAAGACGGGACGAGTATGTTAGAAAACTTTCAGGTTTCAATGATATCTTAGTGTGTGTGCGTGTGTTTTCCAGGGGCAATATATGTACATATGACACGGCTGTTGATATTCAAACCGAAATAATGAAATACAGAAAATACACAAGAAATTGTTATTATTGACATAAAATGAACATTTTATTTCCATGAGATTTTACATAAAAAATAATATTTCTTTTAGAAACTCCCACGAAATACAGAAATTAATAATCATATTTCTTTTTGATTTCCTTTTTCATATTTATTTGTGTACGAAAACGAATACCAAATACGAAATGTGGTCTCTAAATCGGGAAAACCAAATCCGAAACAAACAAAAAACGATGAATGCAAAAATATAATCAAATAAAACACTCACGCAATCCAAAATTTACACCATTCACGTATATATTAATGTATGAATTATGTAACACGTGCAAATATTTACATGTATTCGAATCAATATATACATATATATATATATGTAACGTGAATGCATATATATGCGACTACATATGCATACATATATATATGTTATGTATGTCAACATCAAATATTTTGATACAAATGCCTTCTATTAATGAATATTCCCACCAAATTTGGCCATCGGGAAACGAAACGTCACGTTATCGCTGCCCAACACGAAATTTATAATGAACAAATCAACAACAAATAATGATAAAAAACAATAAAAAAAAAAACACCTACACTTGTACTATGTAATTACAAAACCAACACCAATGCCAATACCAAATGCAATGAATATGCAACCAACTCGCTCATCACAATCACAACTTGTATTAAAAATAAATTCACCAAACAAAATTATAATTATATAAAAAAAAAAAAAAACAAAACGAAAAACAAAATGAAAATGAAATGAAATGAAACCAAAACGAACCAATTAACAAATTGAATTGTATTACAAACATGTTGTCATCCACAACAACTTTGCATGTGTATGTGTGTGCTTGAATTGAATGTGTTAACCAATACACATGCTGCTGCACATACATATGCATACATATATATATCATCTACAACTACATCGACATGTACAACAAATTTCAACACCAACAGCACGATGTAAGTACGAAACACAATCTACACAGAATTGCATTTTTCAAAATCTTATGTGTTCGAATCAATGATTTTAGATTTCGCTTTTACTGACTGCTAAGCACCTTTCACTTACCTAATACCTAATAAGCTTATTAGATCTTATATTTTCGATCTTATATTAACACATACAATTTCTACACTCATTTTTATTAAGTGTTGCATTTTTTTTACCCCTTGATTTGCCTGCCCTAGCAGACCGTATTGTAATTAACTTACGCAATGGGCGCAACTTTGCTTTGGGTCTGGAAAGCTAGTTTTAAACAAAACAAATTCGTTTTCGGTCTTTTCGCTAATTTATATCGAAAATTGCTATCCAACTCGGGAACTCTTACTTTATTTGTACTTATCTCAAGCCAACATTTAATTTGCTTTAAACTGTTTACGATTCAGAAAGAATGTTAAGAGTGAAAATAGTCTGAAAATCGAAAATTTCTATGCAAATAAGGGCGTGTTGTGGCTTATTTTGAAACTCACAATAAATAACAACTAAATATTTGCCAAACTAAGCATCGCACAAAGTGTATATCTATGCAGAAGGACATGCAGAGTATAATTGCCATGAATTCTGCAAAAGCTTAAGTGAATCTTGTTCTTACTTGGAAAAAGTCAAAGGTTCTTATGTCAAATGTTGTCACTAGAACAGGACAACAAGAGTTGTGTAATATCAAGCTTGTGTTCTCGAACCCAAATTGATTTTAAGGATTCTCAGCAAAGCCCCCTCTCATCAAGATCCAAGTTTGTTGGTCTCTAGACTTTTTTTAAAAAGTATACGAACTCTTTAAAGAAAGAATAATTTGACAGAAGAACAATAATTTGAACCAAAAATGCCAATAAGCAAAAGCTGTTGTCGCAAAGGAAGTCTCAACCTAAATCGGATTAATAGATCTCTAATGTATTAGAGTATCTAACTGCCAGAATATCGAAGTTGCGAATGCTCGCAATCTGTAACTTTCAGTTTTCTTGTTGCAAAGTCCACAATATTGTGGTTGTACCCACTTGTTAAAATTAGAAGATATATTTGAACTGCACAGAAAGAAAAGAACACCAAAATATCACAGCCAAATGCCTAATGAGCCCAATTAAAAAGAGTTTAAAATAATAATATCATAATTTATTTGATATTTCAAAAAGTTCTAATAAAAACACTAAGAACTCTGTAGTCGGGTACAACCGACTGCGTTATACGTGCTTTGCAGAGTAGGAACTGATTTAGTCAAGCTATAAAAATGTTATCGCAAGGACCCAACAGTTGAACTTTAAACTGATATTAAGGGGAGTCCACATCTAGCTTCAAAGCTGTCGTAGATATCGATTTTTGCAGTATTCGAGTATTCGAATTGTTCCTGTTTTAACAATTGTCTGGTCCGATTCCGTTTTCAAAACGTAGGACCAGGTGCTCCTGTATTCGCAATCCACAAGCTTAACCGATTCAAAACGGAACTTCCCTGAACTCTTTGAAAAAGGATACAAAAGTCTTATGCAACTTATATGTAGCAGGCAAAGAAGGCATTTCCTAAATAAACGCACCGATCTCAGAACGAATGGGAGCCATTTATCGATTTGCTATCGATTTTGATATCACATATCGATAAACAAATTGTGCGAAAACAGAAGCAGCTGAAGAGATATTCATGAAAACTCAAACGCGAAGCAATCTTTTGTCTGATGATCCTTCTCTGTGGGCGATAAACTTATAATAAAAGGCGAGTTTAGTTGAGAGTTCCGATTTCGTCATAAAAGTGGAGTTATGCATCTGTTGTTGTTATATTTCGCGTCAATTTCACCCATTTTTTGCGCATGTATTTGATTAATTGATCGATCGAATTGTATTTATAATTTAACCAGAAAAGCTTACTGTACTTAGAAACTTATGAAACAAAAACTTTTGAGCTCGATTAAAAGCACCAAACAATTCCAAGCTATACTTTAAATAGAGATTTATAAAACAAATGTCTGTCGGTCCACAAAAACAATTTACTCGTTTCTTGAACACAAAATAATCAAACTCCCATTTGTGTAAGTGGAATTCTTAAGCCGGCTGAGTGGTGAGTGTAAGTAATGCATAGAGGTCGGGAGGTCAATGTCAGAACCAGCAAAATAACTAAAGGTACTCAAAAGGAATTCATTAAAGCACTCAAAGTTTTCAATCAAATAGACTTATGTATACTCTTTTTAATTGTATATACCTATTAACTTTTCCGCATGATGTAAATTCCACATGGATTTCTTGAGTGCCTTGTTTATAGCACAGGGCAAATACTTTGGCCTATTCAATTTCACCTACTTAGGAGCCTCGACTATTCTGTTCTTACTACTATCCCTTTTCACTACAGGTCTTTAACGACGTACAACTTCTTTAGATACTGCTGTAGACTTTTCCCTGTCATATTCTTAAGATATCTTAGAGACTTTCAAAACCACACTTTCGTCAACAAGCCTTTAAGTATTGTTTGTGTGTATGTATTGCAATGCTGTACTCATATGCTTATCGCAATCTTATCTGAAAACAAACGACGAAATCGAGTTGGTTTGTATCCCTCATAATATTCGTAGTAGTATAATATCTATACATAACACAAACGCTTTTTCAAGTTGTTTAGATTGTTAAGTTGCATGCCGCAAACAGAAACTTCTTTCTGAATGTACAATGTGCTTTACAATGTGCTTTACAATGTACTTTACAATGTACTTTACAATGTACTTTACTGAAAGATATACAGTACTGTTAGGCTAACGCTGTACAACTGCTTTGTTCCGTATGATCCGTGTTTCAAATTTGTATATTTTTTGACGTTCTCTTCAGGTCAGTAGGGTTTGAACCCAATGTAACAAACACCCTTCGGTACCATCAATGACTCTTAAAAGTTATTTTATTTTGCCATTGTCATTAGATTGCAGGTAACTTTGTGCAAAACCGATAAATCGATAGCACTCTATGCTCATACAAACGTGTGTACAAGCAAGGCGAAAAGAAAGTAATCAAAAATAATAATACTCATACTCATACTCATACTCATACTCATACTCATACTCATACTCATTTACAAGGCTTTCTAGAGCAGTTCGAATGCAGCGTGATAAACGATCCCAGTAACATAATTCTTCTGATCACATATTTTCATTGATTTATATTTGACTATTGCAAGAAAGTTAATTATTACTAATAATTTTCAACTCTACTTTATTGATTTCTTTGTTTTTCTAAAAAAAAAAAAAAACGTAATCGACTATCTATAACGCCGCCAACGTCGTATGAAATCCGCAATTCGATTTAAAAACAACCAATACGCACTCGCTATTGCCAATAAATACTATAACTAAATAATGATAAATAAACAACAAATTAACAATAATATCAACAATAACCAACGCTCAACTGCACTGCTACAATCACACATTTCATTATCGTTGAAAACTCGAAAACTTTGCAATTCATCCTTTGGCTGCTGTCGATTCGAACTGAATGCAACCGAATACCGAATACCGTATACTGAATACTGAATGCAACTGCTGTTTTAAATCCATGCAATTAACTTGCCGTTTGGTATTTCCAAAAAAAAAAACAAAACCAACAAAAACTTCGGTGACAATCCGGTATATGAGTTGTGTGTTCATTAATTTCAAAAAACCGAATCCAATATTTCAATTGAACATGGTTTCTGATTATTCTACAGGATGTAAGTAAACAAACCAAAACAAGAAAAGTTCTTCTTTGTTTCCTTTTTTTTTTTTTTAACTATACAATTTAACAAAAACCAAACAACTAAATTTTTTTTTAGCAATTTAGCTAAACGTTTACCTTATATCCTTTTCTATATTCACATCGCATCGTTGATGTTTTCTTCCGTAGTAGATTCAATTCAATCAATACTCATTAAATACTATTCTAGTCAAAAGTACACCACATCCGTTATAATTGTTCGTAGTACTCTAACCCCGCCCCCCGCATTGCCTTGGCCATGCCATCGTTGATATGGACTTGGCTCAACTGACGAACCCTATCAATTTTGCTTATATCCTATATCCTGCTAGTGGATCAAGTGAATCAAACCCAGTTTCCCCATCCAATAGGCATACCAAATGGATTACTCTGCAATATACCACCCGCCTATGTAGGAGATTTGTACAGATACAGATACAGATACAGATACAGATGGTCTCAGTGTGACATTTAGTATCTTAATGCTTGATGCTTGATGCAATAGCAATAGCAGTGCACGCAGTGCATTGTTCCAAGTAATACACATGCATACATACATATGTACATACTAATTCAGAGATAATTGTACCATATATAACATATCTAACCATTATTTAATCTACTTACTTACTTATATAGAGGCCACGTCGAGGCGGTATGCGTCTCCAAGTCAGTCGTTGCCAAGCACTCATTTACCGATGTATGTGTCAGTCACAGTCACGGTTACGTTCACGGTCACGATAGCAGTGACCATGACTGTGACTCGTACATCCGTACGTATGTGCAATGTACAAAAAAAAACATGATTTTTAAATATGCAACAGCTGATAAGTAAAATATGTTGGTCAAAGTTCTTGAATCGGTTAATAACCAATGAGTGCCAAATCACAATGCAAACAACAACGTTTTTTCTTTGACTGTTATACACTATTACAAAAACCAGCTTACTTTTACACTGCAAAAAAAGAAAAACAAACAAAACAAAACTAAAACAAAAAACGTACCTGTGTACACGTGTACAAATTAACAAACGGAAAATGTACATACTGATAAATATATAAAGAAATTATTTTATTCGTAATCAAAAATGTTTATGTACCTTGTACTTTTTGTATCGTTATGCTTTTTTATCATTCCAAACAACTCGCCCAGATAGCTTAGTCCAAATTCGAATTCGAATTCAAATTTCAATTTTTTTTTAGATTTTTAACTCTAAGAACCTCCCCCCCTAGGCCCAATAATTGACACACTCTCAAACTGTTTTGTAATTAGTATCAGCATCTTACAAATACAAATGCACATGTTACGCTGTATTGGTGTGGTAGTCAACACACACACATACACACCGACAACTATATACAAGCAGACTCTCCCATACAGTTGAACCTGAAACTAATATGATACGAAAATTCTGAATAGTTTTTGATTAAAAGCAACATACAAAGAAAACCAAATGTAATAATGTATAAACAATTAGTTTTAAATCAATTTTATTTAGCATTTTGTTAAAACTGAATATTTTATTTTCTTTTTGTTTATACTTGTGTTTCATTATTATTATTATGTCTATGTATCTGAGTAAATACTATGAAAATTTGATTGTAATTATTTTATATTTTATATATACTTAGAGAAAAAAAAAAGGTAAATTTAATTCTTTAAATGAGTCGATCTTTACTAACCAATCAAAATTGCAATTATTTAACGAATCGATCATTACTAACTAATCAAGCTACAACTAACCTAATACAAATATGTAAATGTATGTACTTTTATTATGTGCTACTAGTACCACCTACTTACTTAACTGCTGCTGCTACTGCACTACAACCTACTACCTACTACCTACTACTAATATTACTAGTAACTACTACTTCTACTACTACTACTACTACTACTACTACTACTACTACTATAACTACTACTACTACTATAACTGCTATAACTGCTACTTAGAACTAACGAACTCAATGAAGCAAAAAGCAGTGCAAAACAACCTGAGATCATATTCGAACTGAGCTGAAAGGCGTCAATTTCGAATCAATCTGAACTCATTGGTAACAAGAAAACACCATCACTCTAATCTACTCTCCTTGTTTTCTGTTTTTCTCTTTTTCTCCCTTTGACCAATCATATTTTACAGTCGAACTCAATCAACGTTGGCTTCCTGCGTTTGTTTCGTGCGGCGCGTCTTATAAAATTACTTCGTCAAGGATACACAATACGCATTCTCCTGTGGACATTTGTACAATCCTTTAAAGCACTTCCATATGTCTGTTTGCTTATTGCAATGCTATTTTTTATTTACGCCATTATTGGCATGCAGGTAAGTTTCCCTTCGCGCCGAACTGAACCTTTGATTGACCCAGAAGTGGGAAATAATGGATCGCAAATATAACATTAACATAACACATAACACAGTTCGATTGATGTTGATCATGGTCAAGTTTGGGATATAGCCAACATAAGACTTGGGATCGATTTGTAGCTATTTTCAACAACAGCCCTTAAATGTACTTACAATATAGGATATACATATACCTAGTTTGATTATCATTTTAAACACCATATTTACATATTTAGTTTCTACGGCCAAAGCCCATGTCATATTCACAACAATCTACTCATCATTACACTTAGCAGATAGACCAAATTATATAATAATATTCCAATATTTCTTTGTATAGCTTACCTTTATCGAAGCAAACCGCAAATAGTGCAATATTCGTATTAATAGCCCTAAGAATTCCCTTTTGAATAAACGCGCAATAGGCCGTACATCCGATATACATACTTACTTACGTTAATATATTAAATAGGCAATACTTGGGTTTTGATTAAATAGTGCTTAAAGTTAACTCCGGATAGGTTACTTAAATGTTTTTCTGTTAACACCAGTTGTAGTTCATTTTCTAGACCTAGCCATGGGCCAAGGGCCGCTTCCAGGCCTTCGATTGTATTGCGAGAGAGGTCTATTTTTTTTTTGTTAAGTAATGCGATCGGTCTCAACAATAACATAAATTTGTATTAATAACAATTTGAAGCGTGACTCTTCGAACTCTATAGCGTAGAGATACTTGAAATTAGCTTTAAAATGTCTAACATAAACCAATTATAATATCTCACAAACTGAAAGGTTTTTGGCAACATTAAATATGATCCGGACACACAACTGAATCGTCACAATAACTTCCAATCGTTCTCTGGAGGAATCATGCTGCTCTTCCGGTAAACGAAGAATAAAGTTACTTAGTGTATCTTTAGTGTCTATAAACGATGGCACAAACAGACAAGCATACCAACATAACTTAACTTAACTTACTTCATTCATATTAGATACAAAAAATGTATGTAGTTTGCCTAAATTCCGAAATTCAAGTGTCCATACACGTGACGATTTGAGATCAACGTGTGAGGACATCGTACTGCAAGTCACAAATGAGGAAGCATTATGTTTGATAATCTGCCGTCTTTTGTGACTTGGATAGTTTCGAAGCATCATTTAGTTATATGTTCACATAATATACATACATGTTACCTGTTTGATTCGTTTGTTAATTATATAGACAAATCAGAAATGTAGAAACTAATAGAAACCGAATCTTCAAGAATCAATTGTATGCATTAGCTGTGACAGTTCAAAATGTGTTTCGAAAAAAAGACACGTAACTCTTAGTTTTTCGTATGTATGAAACTGTTGCCATTGTAGTTACAGCTATCGTTACGACTTTCTATTGTAAATGCGCGGTAGATATCTTACACACGTTCGTTTTTGTATTGTTACAAAGTTTTGCTCACAAACATTTGTTTGAAATTTAATCAATACAAATGTATAATACACTTCAATCAAATCTTAAGTTGTAAATTAATACAGTTGCTAACAACGCAGTTCGGGTTGCGCCGGCTTTCATAATTAAATATCAATAAATAAATATTTAACTGTGCCAATTAATGTTGCGTTAGAATTCGGCCTTACAACCAGTACCTTATGCCAAAACCATATACCAATACCACATACCAATATCATGTACCAATACCTTATACCAATATCATGTATCAATACCTATACCTATACCTATACCTATGGCTATATCTATATCTTTATCTATGCCTATACCTATACCTATACCTATACCTATACCTATAGCTATGCCAATATCTATGGATATATCTATATCTTTATCTATGCCTATACCAATACCTATGGATATACCTATACCTATAGCTATACCAATACCTATACCTATACCTATACCTATAGCTATACCTATAGCTATACCTATACCTATAGCTATACCAATAACTATGGCTATATCTATATCTTTATCAATGCCTATACCTATACCTATACCTATACCTATACCTATACCTATACCTATACCTATACCTATACCTATACCTATACCTATACCTATACCTATAGCTATACCAATACCTATACCTATACCTATACCTATAGCTATACCAATACTTATACCTATACCTATAGCTATACCAATATCTATGGCTATATCTATATCTTTATCTATGCCTATACCTATATACCTAACACATGTAAATCCATCCTCTTTTCTCGTTATATACAAATTTCATTAGAGACAGCTAGTCAGGCACTTCAAATTTGTTTTAATTATTTGTATACCCAAGTATTGACATATAAATATAATTATGTAATCCACCCAAAAATACACACACAAACCCATAAATACATATCGCCTACATATTTGTTTTTTGTTTTTTACTGTAATCAGCAATATTAGGATCCTTAGTCCAGTTATTATTGAACTTATGTTTGCATTTGCTATACCCAGTACCCGTATCTAAAACTCTTAGTTCGTATGTGAAATTTAATTACTTAACCTGAAAGTCTTGATCATAGGTGGATGACACATGAATATTTCCTAGCTTCTGTGTTCAGTGTTCAGTGGGTCATATGTATATCTGAAAGTTCTACCTAAATAGTTTAGTTCTGTTTGAAAAGCAGCGCAGAGTTATTTGAAGAATGGGCAAAGGATACATATGTAGGTGAAAAGGTGTTATGTGTTGAACTTTTTCATTTCTAGTTGCTATTTACAATACAAATTAATCATTATATTATTTACCGATATTTAAATCGTGCATAGGTATTCGGAAATATCAAACTAGGTACAGTGGAAAATTCCATTACTAGGCACAACAACTTCCAGTCATTTATACAAGGCGTCATGTTGCTTTTCAGGTATGTAAACTTAAACTCAATTGCGATTGATCGCATAGAGTTAACACACAATTACAAATTGTTCGTTAAGCAAATTTTCGATTTTCAATAGTTAAGAATATACAAAAATACATATAAATACATATGCATATACATATATATATGTATATATGTATATATGTATGTATATGTATACCCATTTACATAGTTATATTTCCACATTATATACAAGCTACCTTAGCATTAAAATAATATTATATTTAATAGATTTCTGTTCGTGTCTCGTACTACACGAGTCTTATATCATAAATATGCTCCGAAAACTGGAGTTCAGTTGGATGGCCAACAGCACAGTAGTATTTTGTTATAATATTTCTAGTGAGATAATAAGAAGACTTAGCTAGCATTAGATTCAAACTAATATCTTAGGCGAGTTTATTATAAAATATCCTAGACTCTTAGCAACAATCATGGTTAGGTGATAAGAATACTCGAACCCAATGTTAGACGATGCCAAAGGTAAAATATGACAACAGCAACAAGAGACAAAAGTCGATCGTTATAAGTACAATGGAGCCTAGTTTTAATATGCATTCAAATACTTAAAGATTATCTAATGTCATCACAACAAAACTTTGATGCAACTTTACGAGTGTGTTGTTGCAGCAAATTGAAGTATAAATTTTCTATATGTACATATCTAGAATTCATTTGCAGCTTTTCCTTTTTTGTTCTTTGTGTCTCTAAAGGGCATTTAGTAGCTTTTTCTGTCTGTCCGTGAAACTATGGACATTTATTTTTTGTGCTTTATATTAATTCGATTATTTGGCCACGACTGTAAAACATTCTTAGAGACATGAATACAAAAACAAAGACTCTTTTTGTTCCTAGCTTTGATCACACTGTAAACAGGGAAAAGCAAGGTCGGTTGCATCCATTCTTGTTATTTTCTCTTTTTTTTTTTTGGGTTCCCAAATAGTTTAAGCTCGTAAATGCCCCCCCAGTATATATATATATATGTGATAAAAGATAAGTCGTATCCGTATCAGTTATACTAACTATATAAAGGCGATTTCCGGTAAGTCGGACTCGAGGTAGCCCTACAGCATATCAAGTTACATCAATTTTCGTAAGCCTTTAACTGTGCATTTCCGCTTGAATATGTTTGTTGTTGTGAAAGGAGAAAAACGATTGCCAACTTCTACAAAAATTCAATTAATTTTCATGCTGTACAATTTTGATCATTACAAATACAGAGTACTTACTTACAAATACCAAAAGTAGTAAATTGATTGATTGCCTCCAAACGATTTTCCCTGTGTATATACAACATCATTGCTAGAACTATTTCAGATGTATGTCTGACATATGTATGTAACTATTCCTATGTATGTATGTATGTATGTATGTATGTGTGCGTGCAATTTGATTTGGTTGCACTTTTATTGTTGCCGTTGAAGTTTCCGTTAGTGATTGAGCTATTTGAGAGTTATTTTTAGTTTTAAAACTTGTTTCTCACAGTAGTCATGCTCTATACTTGGTATATACTGTACAATCGGAAAGGACAACACCTATATTATATAAAAGTATACTTGAAGTTATATTAATAGATGCATATGTATGTATGTGTATATAGATATATAGACACTTTACAGCTGGGCTTATACAATTTCGTATCCGAGCACTTGCGGATTTTAGTATTGTTGTTGTTCAAATTCATGGCTACAAGCTCTAAGAAATTTGTGTATGTAAATTATTTTAATATTGTATTCTAGAAGTTGGACCAATTTGCGCAAACTTTAACGACTCTAACGCTTTTGTCGTTCACTTCGATAAAAACACATCCGAAGCCCTTTTAAATACAAACATTTCATTAACTGTGAACCTTTTTGTATTATAATTGTAGTTTGTATTTGAGTGTTACACTGTTTAACAAATGTTTGAGCTTTTTATAATTGGTTTTCATATAAGTTAACTAAAATATAACATTAACCATTTCCGCACAATTGCATCTGTTGGTCACGAGTTGAACGTTTGGGGAAATTTCCAACATAAACTTGAGACGGAGAAATCTCCTGTCTGTCTGAAAAGTTCGTGATTACAATTAGAGCCCTTTCATTCACAATTTGTTTTGTTTTAAAGATAGATTCACCAAAACTTACCAAAAACGTGGCTGCACTTAGTGAATAACTAACAGAAGTTTGCAATTGCTAATATACTAAGTCCCTCTTTGAAACTTGTAAGTTAGTGTAATCCTTAAACGCAATTTTCGGCCAAAAGATGGGTCTTTCAAGCTAGAAACTAAACCTAAATGGTTTCTGGCTAAAGTAATAAAAAAAAATATATATATCTCGCCGATCCGATCGGCGTAAAAGGGTTTTCGGGGCTAGTTTGGCTACTTTAAAGTTGGGTACAGGGCATTACGTAATCGAGCATGCCCGAATATATATAGTTACTGGACGATTGGTGGCTTAATTCGAATACATAGTACATGAATATGGAATGCTCGACTGAGCGATACCCTGTAACCAATGCTAAAGTAGCCTAGAATATATACTATATGCATACATTTATATATATAGACTATATATACGTCAGCATAAAAACATAAAAGAATATATAAATATATATATGTATATGTATGTTGTTGGTATGTTGTATTTAGTTAGTATGTATTTAAAGATTAACTATGTAACTATCTTAAACGAATTGCGTATAGACATACATGTGTATGGATTCAGTTATTGTAAATACACATTCACATTTATAACATAAGCTACGTACCGAGTTATTAACTATATGCCATTATCATGCATACATAAGTAAATCAGCATATACGTAGAAAGTTACAGACTAAATCCTGTTGTGCCGCGATGAATTTTAATTGGTTAACATTTTTCGTGCCGTCCTTCCTCCTCCTTGATGTCAACCTCAAAGATGTGCAACGGGCGAAGCGTGGCCCAACATAATGCTCGCATGCCTCAAAGGGAAGGCCTGTGACGATGATGCCGAGAAGGGTGCCGGAGAGTACTGTGGTTCGACCTTGGCCTACGCCTATTTCGTATCGTTTATATTTTTTTGTTCGTTTCTAATGTTGAATCTGTTCGTGGCCGTCATCATGGATAATTTCGATTATCTCACGAGGGACTCAAGTATACTGGGTGCTCATCACTTAGACGAATTTGTGCGCATATGGGCGGAATATGATCCAAATGCGACGTAATTATCACTTTAATATCTACATTAATGTTCATCTACTTAATTGTTCCTGTTTGTTAATTTTTCTAAATTATATCAGAACACTTCGTTGCTTTATTTTCCACATACACACATACGTATTCCTATATCCAAATCGTACTCTCTACGAATATATTAAATGATTATTATTTGATCGTATTTGTTTCATATATATTCCGGTCAAAATAACAACTTACGAAACTTTGCATATGCAAAAGATAAGCTCAATAAGAGAAGCTGAGTGCACACTTTAAAAAAAATTAACATTTTCCCCTTACATTTAGTGGTACGATTAAACAATATTATTGTATTAAATGTTTTGAGCATATTTTTTTATTTTTTATTTTTTATTTAGTTTTCGGCTATCCGTCCGTATCTACCTTTGAACTCAATACTTTTGGACGATGTATACTCCAAGAAACGAACTGTAAACAGAAATATTTCCTACTCACAGTCCGACCCCCCGAGTCGATTAAGGGATGAGGTCTATCCGTCCGTCAGTGTGAATCGATCCCGGCAACTACAAAAGAATTGAAATTTTTACTTTATATTCTTCTCATTTGACTTGGTTTTACTATAAAACGTAAATGATTAGAGCTTAATACATTCAACTTTATGAGTTCGCCCCAAATGGGCTTCAGTAATTACACACATTCGGCTGGTAGAATAGAATACATGTTCCATAGCTGGTGGCAATGGGAAAGGGAAAGTTATTCGCATTATTGAGTGTGCAGCAAACGGCGTTACATATGTATGGAAGTATGCAAGAATATCTGACAGATATCTCATGGTTAAGCATGCCCTGCAATCTCTTACGTGCAACATCACTTTTTGTGAACAGAGTACTGCGCAGTCGGTAGCATCTGATTGAAAACTTACTGATTTTACTTTGTACCAAAAATGGTTTTCACCCTTTTTGTGTGTTCTTCTGGAAATCACACAATCGTTCAATTGATATAGGAACATTATTGGTTTTCACTTTCTGACAGTTTTTTATATTTTGTTCTGTCCTGTATGATTGTTTTTTGGTAGAATACCACGTCAACTATTCTTCTATGCCTCACAAGATATTTTATATTTATAA
The DNA here is from genome assembly GCA_037075305.1 of Drosophila kanekoi. Classification (NCBI taxonomy): domain Eukaryota; kingdom Metazoa; phylum Arthropoda; class Insecta; order Diptera; family Drosophilidae; genus Drosophila; species Drosophila kanekoi. Next base: position 3,973,474 of record JBAMCE010000290.1, read on the forward strand.
AGAGCCAATTTGCAAATGCATTAAATCTTCAAAAGATGGCCCATATGATCTTGTGATTGGTGTATTTAGCTTCGGTGATATCGAATATAACATTTTGGTTTGCCCCCTGATAATAAGTATTAATGACCCATCGTGGAAACTGATATGTTTTTTCCTGATTCTGCTGTTGGATGTCCAAAATAGTGGTAGAATACATTATACCGAAATGTATGACATGCTGAAAAATATGGATCCTCCTTTGGGATTTGGTAATAAATGTCCGAACCGCCTTGCCTACAAGAAACTTATACGTATGAATATGCCATTGGACGATGAGTTAAGAGTCCAATTCACCACAACGTTGTTTGCTCTGATTCGGGAGAATCTTAGCATTAAGATGCGAGCACGTAAGTTCAAATTAGTTTGCACAAACAAAAAATATTAATGCATTGTTCTTTGTTTTTCTGTGTATCCTCATCTAGCGGAGGAAATGGATCAGGCGGACATAGAGCTCAGAGAAACCATCACGAACATTTGGCCATTGCAGGCCAAGAAAATGTTAAATCTTTTGGTTCCTCCCATCGATCAATTGAACAAAGGAAAACTGTCAGTTGGTAAAATCTATGCAGGTTTTCTCATATTGGAATCCTGGAGAAATACAAGATTCGGACAGATTGATTCTGGCATGCCGGTAAGTTTCCAAAAGTCCTACGTTAGCAAGAATGTGTCGTAAAGCTCGTACTTCAGCTAATTAGCATGTTAATAAGGGCAATAGCTAATTATGATAATCCCCATTTGGAACAAATGGTTCAAAATGGTAGCCTTATACTTTCAACTCAGGACCTACTTTAACTTCCAGGGTCTAATAATCAGTCTATTTCCACTTGTTTCGATATACATACCTATATTTTAAGGGACGTGTGAATTGAAATGGAGTCTAGATATGAAAAGCAATTAAGTGCAAAATATAATAAGCTAAATATCCAAAATTTAGAAGACGAGCATATCGAAAAATACGGGCATAGGAATTACTTTTCCTCTACATATTACAATTACATCAACCTCATTTGGGGATGGACACTCCACTCTCATTAAAGACTTCGTTCTGTCTGTTTAACTTTTATTAATAAAGTATATGTACACACAGCTGTATATGTGTATAGATTGTGTAACCAGTTTAAATAAAATACATATGTATTTTAAGCCACATCCCGACACATTACCGACATTGCATATTTGATAAGAAATCGATTTATCTTGGCATGGATTGGATTTCCTTAAAATATTCTAGAAACTAAACTATAATCCGTACATTTCTGAAACCAAGCAAATGCAGGTCAATAATTTATATATATTTAATCTTAACCAAAGTCTGCGGCAAAATGTTAAAGAGAATTACTTAAGAGGAAATATTGTTGAAGAGAAACAAAACAGAAACTTGGATTAAAGGTAGTTTGAGGTAGTTGAGAACGTCCAAATAAGTCTGGCATTGTGTCTATTTCACTTGGTTACTTACGATTGACAATAAAGAGTAAAATATAATTTCTCTGCAATTCAAAGTTGTTCAGCAGCAACTGACGATAAGTTTTCAAAAACATATCGATAGATGCGAACGCTGTTAATTATCGATAACGATTCGTTGTGCATATCGAAATAATGTTAGCCTATGCAAAATCTATCGATTATATTTACATTTCTATAAATCTTTATTCAAATTTGTTGCTTATTTTTGTATAAATATATTTATAATATCTAACAGTTAACAGTTAGCCTTCGATAACATCAAAGTGTTGGCGATAGTTGAAAACTATCTGAAATCATTGCTGCATGGCATTCGATATAGGCAATTACTTAATTAATTACTCGGTTAATTACTTATATTTCGTTATAAACGGAATAAAGTAGAGCAAAAACTTTGCTATAATGCCAAAAGAGTTGTTGACACAACAAACTGAACCCAGGGTCCTTTGGTCGATTGCAGCCAAATACATCCGAAGCCGTTTTTAGAGACCATGCGAGAAGCTGTCAACACTTCCAATAAAAACGACATGAAGAACAGGCAGGGAAGCGTAAACAAATTTGAAATAAATGGCTAAAAGCGTTTTTTTCTAGTCCCAAAGTTGAAATAATTATGACCGATAAAAAGATGGCAAAAAAAATTGTCAATGCAAAATGTTCTTAAGATCCAATCTAGGCCAATGAATCGATATGTTATCAGTAAGAATAGGCGCATATTGTTTAAATATTTGATTAAATGTGTAAAATATGTGATTAATAAATATTATGATTTCTCTTCTCATACGTTTAACAATGAATTCTCGAAAATAACTTAAACCCATAATAAAATGTACAACAACAAAAATGATAATTTTCATTAAACTATAAAAACGCAGAATTGGAAGGAGGTATATAATGAATTTATATGCAACCTCACACTTAACACATTTGTAAATGTATATGTTGGTCACATATGTATCTACCCCAAAAGACAAACACATTGCATACTCTTTGCTTTAATTTAACCAAATACATCAAATCAGCTAACTTAAATTTACAAGTAACAGAAAGTCAACTTTTTCCATCGCAAACGTATTAGAATTGTATTGTCAGTCCTCCAACTCTTGTGGATTCTATGAACAGGACTTTATATCCTTGTATTTCAGATATTGTAAAGTTTCATCAGTTTTCGTCATCTGAAGCTAAATGAGAGTAAAAGAACTCTCGAGTCGTAGGCTTTCCATCCAGTCATAAAAGCGCCAAAACCTCAGGCATTACGAATGAATAAGGAAATATGTACATTTTTGAATGTAAATGTCAAACTCCTTCCGGAGCGGAGCGTGATAGTTAAATTAATGTCTTAGGTATCTATTCATAAAGTGAAACAGATAGATATGGATTTTCTGCATTGCCGTGTATGTGTTTGTCCGTCTGAGCGAGTTTTAACAGAATATATCAAACTATGTTCATATAAGTCCATATTTCCAGGGCATTGTCCATAATGCCGTAATCAATGAGGCTAGTTTTGAATTGCCGACATTGCTGCTTACAATAACAAAATCGGAAAAATTAGATTTACCTCTTGAAATACAAAGAACGAGAAAAAGTGATGGAAAAAGTCGTGTACTTTTGTGCTCTTCCAAAGTGCAGTCTTATTGGACACAATATATATATCTAAAAACAAAAAATTGTGCATTTTCGGAAACAAGAACATGACCTTTACTTTGATATATGTAATTCATATGAAATGGAGTTGAACAACAGTAGACACATATATTGGTAGAGTTAAAGAGTTGATATTTTGATTGTCAAGTTTGACTCGTATGTTTGCTATTATTTTAGGTACAAGTAGTACAAAGTATTAATTGATGTCTTAACTCATAGATAAACAAATACCCATTTAACGATATTTTCATAAGTAATACATAGTTCTTTGGCCAAAAGCAGAGTTCGTCTGTTCTTTGTTTGAACTGAGCAGAACGTCTTAAAGATCTTTCAAAGCTTTCCACCTACTAGAAAGTATATATTGTTTTTTTTTTTTGAAATTACAGTCAATTCATAAAAACTACAAATTCGTTAAGACTACAAAAAGTAATTAAATTACATACATTGTTTTATTCTTGTTAATGCACAAACGATCGATAAATTAACACTGACAAACCGATTAATATGAAATTGTCGTAAATACATGTAATTGGATATTTGGGCAATGATAGCGGAAGAAACCCGATGATGATGATGATCGTAAATGTAGCCCAACGGCAGTCGAGGAGCCGGTATATAATCTATTTACACATCTTTCGCTTGATTTTACTTTGCCATTTATAAGCTCCCCTCTCACCGTTTTGCCATTTAACAACTTTCTGCAACTAACTACCAATTTCGGCTAGCGGCATGTGTACATACTCGCATAGGAACGTGAATATACACATACATACACATAGGATCCAATATACACTAGTTTTATGCATTATGCAATACTTATCTTCATAGACACCCGAATAACTTCTAAATATCTAGTACTGCAAAACACCTGCATACGTATGTAACAAATAGTTGCAATGCTATGGTTATATTTCTGCTTTCAAAAACCACACAAATACTCTCTCCCCCCCTCACTCGCTCACCCCAATCGAGGGCTGGCGAAGCTTCAATTTTACAATTCGGATTTCAAGCTAACCCGCTCCCCCTCTTAATGCAATTGCGAACAAGGCCATAGCACGTATACTTGTATAAACTCTTACTACATGACAATTTCCAAATTATTTTTATCACCGTTGTACATGCCGCGGGCACCAACTTGTCTTATCAAAATTCACCTTTACCTATAATAGTTTCTAAGGACCTTAAACCATTCTGTGCCTAAAACTAAAGTAAACACAAGAAAGAAAGATGCTTCGATAGTTTGACAATCCGACCGATTCGTTCTATAGATCATCGATCGATCTATGTATGATATATCTATATATGATGACAATAGGCCTAGGACTGATAGCAACAACTAAATTAATGCAGCTGTTGATCAGGAGTATAGATACCCCTGGTTTAACCTTCATCCGATACATATTTCGTGACAAAATGAAATTAGGCTCTGCCTCTGGTTATTAGACAGCCGTCGAGTAAGGAGAATCGGTTAGCTAAATTATCATTCGACTGAATTAGTATTTGGGCCAATTAACTGATGCCATTATGTTAACCAATCTAAGTAAAACTAAAATCGCACCTAGTCCAATTTTAGACATTGTCCACGCTCTGCAGAAGTACAATTTTTATACTTTTTCTAAACTTTTAACGATGCAACATTTATTTTATAGTTTATCTTTGCTGAGCCTCTTTATAATCATGCACATTTTCTAGAGAACGACTTTCGCACCATTCAATTTGTATGCATAGAAAGGCATTGTTCTGCGATATTTATAATCCATATAGTAAATGCATTCAACTATTAAATCAAGAATATATCCAACTAAACGTTATATTTGCGTGAGATATGCAGTTATTATTGCTTAAAGTTACATAAATGCCGCTGAAGGGTGCGGCAATTGCAATAAATGAATATAAAACAAATTACATAACAACGAAATGAAGTCAAAAGTATATCAATAATTGTTCGAAAAGCATAGCAAATGTCCTATATTTAACATTTTTAGTTGATTCACAAGTTGTGCCTATGAGTTTCATATTCAATTTTTATGATGATAGGCATGCAACAAAAAAAACGTATGTCATAAGCTAGGTACAAATATTTTTGCATATCTAACCTAAACATAGACCTTAACCTAACAGAACGTTGGCATGCAACAAATAATCTAAGCTGAACGTGTCATGAAGATGCAACCTAATCTAATCTTTTAGCGGCCTTACAATTTGTTTCTTTTGTGTTATACATTGCTATCTAGACACCCACACCATGCTAAAAATCAACAAAAACAAAATTTTCAAAACGACAAATCTTAAACAAAAACAAAAAAACTAAAACCAATTCTGTCCACCCTTTTTTCCAATAAATTAGCACACATAATTCTCATAATAGTTTATATAATACTTCATAGATTTTCTTCAAAACCTAGTGAGTTGTCAAAATGTTTGCGCATGTTTTTACCATAACGATCGAAACAATTACAAACTATAAAACAAAATGCCTAATTTAAGCAGTTATTGAATACATAATGCGAAAGCATATTTATACACACACATTTTTACAAATTACAATTTACAAATTTCAAATTTCAACTTACATTGAGCTTTAAACATCTCTAAACGGTATACTCCCACATACGTATCAATGAAATCTCCAGAAACCCGCTATTTGCCCATTATTATAATATTAACATATTTATATAATACGTAAACATATATATTTATAGCAAATTTTGATACTACAACAACAAATACAATATATATATATATATATAAATTAATACTTTTATGTTATGTGCTTTTTTTTTGTTCTTTTCGATACCCACTTATTACATTTTCAATTATTCTATAACAATTCTTACATTCCATTTTAATGCTTGAACATAATCAAAATCAAAAACCAAAATAAAAAAAAAAACCAATGCGTTGCAATGTAAACATGACTCTTTATACTCACCACTCACTCAACTTATCTACAACGAAACAATTGAACTTGCCACAACGTTTGAAATCTACATGAAAACCACCAACAACTGAAACATATCGATTTGCGAACTTAATTCGAATGAATCAATAATAAACAAACAATTATAACAAACAATCTGTATTCATTGAATAAATACATAAATAACATTATGAAATGGTATAAACGAACCCGATCTGGCACCGATCTGGCATTTAAACTGCAACCGCCCAATGCAAACACGAATACGAATAGAAACAATCATTCTTTAACTGCCTGCTCGATATGGCGGCCCTTGACAAAGGAGGATCGCGACAGGGCTCGATAAGTTTTGAGCCGAACGGGGAAGGAGGCGCCAACTCACAAACACATTTATTAGCAAGCACTTATCACGCAAATGGTGATGTCGAACACAACAGTTTGGCAACACTTGCACGTCGGAGTACGATCAGAAAGCGATCTGTTAGGTAATTTAAAAAACACCACCTTATCTTTTACTTGTAACGAGCAAAGTATTGCCAACGCCATCAAAACATAACCAATTCATCATCATACTCATGCTCATCATTGCCAACACCATCACTCTTTCATACATCATCCACACTGATGCGCATTATGCCAGACTGAAATGTAACAACTCCTTGTACGTTTACGACCAGCTCATTAGCAAGGCCATGCCCATTCGTAATGTCCATTAGAAGCTTATACCACCAATATCAGTCTTATTGCTCTATATGCCATTTGGTCTTCATTCCTTTAAAGCCTTTCGTATATATTTTGAGCAATCCAACTATTTCTATATAATGATATATGTACCACACAATACTCTACCTTAAAAGAAGTGATTGCAACAAGTGTTATTTCAAGTCATTCTCTTGTCAATCCAATTTACAAAGTTAGTCCAATTTGAAAGTGATCGGGTACGATAGATTTTGACTAAGGTTTGGTGTCTTCCTAATAGAACAATTTGTTATCGAATAACTCATGTGTTTGTTATAGACATCCCAAGAGCTATATACAACAAACCTCTTCTAATTCACAATTCACGTACAATAGCATTCAGGATTCTTTTCAGAGCTTAGGCAACGGGGCTTATCCTAGCTTAAACCTAAATGAGTTCCCTATATTTATTTGCTATCGCATAGCTACTGACCCAATTGTACCTATCAGTTGTCTAAAGATATTCCTGTACATAAACACAGTTTGTTCTGACTGATTGCTGATCAACACACAGCCCAAAGGCGTTTTTTAATCAGTTTCCATTGGGGTCAAGTTTGGTAGGGATTTAACTGGAACTTGAATAATTAGCCTAGTTGGTAAGTCGCATTGGTGTATCCTGCGCATCTCTGTAATGGGGTCCGACAGGACCCTGGCGACTTAGTTCGAATGCCGCTGCAGCTTGTCGATGTAGCACCTGTTAAACTAATTCATCTGATCTCCGACCTGTGTTAGGCGTACCATTAGAGGCTGACCATCTTGCGTGCTGCCTTGGCTTGAAGCAAGAAGTTACTTGTTCCATTGTACTGCGGCTGTTCAATGTGAAGCCTGACTTCAACAGAAGTTCTAGCGACTGTTTCGATGAATTTTAGCAAGTACCTGTATCTTTTATATTGTCGATCACAATAGTGCGTCCTTCTTCTGATTTCTGTCTTAGTGCTGCTTTGTATGGCTTCCAGTCTATGGAGAATGAATCATGGACGATTTCCCCGTCTCCCTTCTGAGATAAGAGAGTTCACTGTTCCACTATGGTGAAAATGATGGTTGGCTGATGCCCTGTAGTTTCCTACTTCATGTTTACCTTGCTTACCCACAATATTCCTCCTATTCCCAACTTTGATATTCCTCCGAGCTGGGAACAACAAAGGCTTGGGTGTTGCATTCAAAATGTAATTTTCCCCCATTTTATTTTCTTCATGCCTTCCCCACAAGGTGTGGAAACTGGAATTGCAACCCAATATAAGATAAGTTGAGAAGTAAAGTCCGCTTCCTCTTGTGTCAGGTCATCATGTTCCATGTACGCTGATTTACAAGCATGGATGTGTCTTTCGCCGATGTGATCTTTACGATGGCTAGGTCTCCTGTGCCAAAATGAAAACAGAAAGTTACATCAATGTGTCTTTTTATACTTGCTCTAACCCTATCTGACGAGCCTAATGACCTTAGGCCTGTGACCTATTCTGATTAGACGTACTTCGTATATTTTTCAGTCCATTTTCCGCCAAGAAAACTGGCCAAAGTTGTACATGTGACACATATTCAAGAAGCGCATCCTGTTCAATATCATATTCACACTCATTGACACACTTTTCATACATACATAGATAGCACAGGCATACATACACATATAATTTATGCATACATATACGAATTCGCAAAATAATATGTTTAGGTCTGCAAATATCAATTTGTAAATTCACAAAACAACACAACATTTACAATTTTGTGCTTTGTACATTTACAAAAGTAAATTGTTTTTTTCTAATTTTTAAATAATTTCAGAAACAAAAAGGTGAATAAGTTTGATAAACTCCAAGCGGTAAACCAAAAAGAAATTATCAAAAATTCTAAAAATTTAAACAAGAATAAATAATTGTGTATTATATGAATATATGTGAATACTCTTTGTGTCCATAATCCGTTTCCGATATAAATGTTGTTCAAAAACCAATTACTTAAGTCGAAGTAAAACACTAGTACCTTTGAATATACGCTCACTCATCTACATATACATCTATGTACGTATGTATGTATGTATGTACGTATCTATGTAACAATCTAAGTATCTGCGTACAAATAGAAACAAATGTGCATTTGATGTTAAGCAATTTGCGTACCTTACATGCATACATACATACGTATATGTTGCATAGCCATTTATTGATCAGTTAGAGAAGCAAATCTTCGCTTAGTACTCATAATCAGTGTTGTAATTTGATCGTTGATCTGTATGTATGTATAAGTACTTGTACTATGTACGTAAGCATTCCTTCGGCAAATGTTGCAATTTGATGACAGAGTTTCGCAAAGCGATGCTTTGACAGCGCATTGGAGCCATGGGAGCTGTAGCCCGAAAATTAAACTAATCAAATTAGCAAATTGTTGAAATTGCATCCTTAACACAAGCTCTGAAGCCTGCGCCAACGAGCTACCTGTGCGAACTCTAATCAAACATAAACTGAAGCTTAGCGAAGCGAAGCTACAATTTACAGCTTTAGTGTTAATATAGAAATGTGCTTAGGACATTTTAAAACCGAAGCATTCTTAATTAGCTTTGTGTCTCAAAGTAATCAATTTTCTTGACAATATGCCAACTAGGACCATTATATACAAAAAAAAAAACAAAAAAGTAGTTTCAAATTTATTTTCGATCCCGTGTCAATTTGGTCTGTTCCTTTAAAGTACATCAGTGAGATGTACCGCCTCGGTATCGGAAACCAGAACAATTTATGTAAATAGTTAACATTCGTTATTCTTTGAAAGTCCATAGTAATATAGTCTAACATGTGGTAAGTAAATCAGGTTCATCATTTGATCATGGACATTTGGACAGGTCACTTAGCTGCACATCCACCAGCACTTGCAATCAGATACAAATGAAAATAATTCTCAATATATACAAACGCTCATAAATAGCTTATTAAACCATGACTAACTGCAGAATGCATGCATGTAAATACATATGTATATACATATACATATATACGTAAATGTATATAGTATGTATACTTTTATGTCTAATTAGTTGAAGATGTTTCTTAGATGTAAATATATGTAAATATTCACACGCTCATTTCTTTTACTTTTTCTTTACACTTGATTGCTTGCTTCTTCTGCATTGAATTACAGCCATATTTACGCATTTTAGCCAAGTTTAGATCAACACATTTATCTATTAATTCATTTTCAATGTAGTTGCAATGTGCATAGAACTGTAATATAGCATCATTTGTCGGTTTGTACATACATATCTATATATTGAGTTTAAATTTGGTATCTGTTTTTGTTATTACATATATTTGATTCATTTGGCCAATATGTCACTTGATTTAACATAAATATAGGACAACATTTAACTGCAATTATGTAGATTAATCTGGGTCTTAACTGATTGGCACATCAAAAAATCGAAAAAAGCGAAAAAAGCGAAAAAAGTAACACAAATGAGAAAATCGCATACTGAAATCGCATATCAAGAATGAAATTAAAAGCTTCAATGAGATAGAAAATATATAATGCATAACTAGTACATAAAATACAACCCAATACCGAAAATCTAAATTAACTTTAAAGTGTTCAAGTAAATAAACATAAATGTATACTTTAAGTAGTGTATGAAATTGTTTAAATGTTACACGCCCTCAAACTAGGTTATCCTGCATTTAAGAACCTTTCGATACTTCAACCTAGTGCAATTAAGTCCGCATTTGGATATGTATTTTGTTGCAGTGAAGTAATAATTGTTTTTTCATTTACATATTATATATGTATATCCCCTTAAAATACCTATGCAAAACAAATATATTTACATATACATATATGTATATGTATTTGTATTTGTTTTGTTGCTTTTGTTTATACGTATATATTCCCTGCGCTCCAATATGGAGCATTGGTAACATTTGTAGCTTTTATTGTAAACCAACTAAACTTAAAAAGAAAGTGAATGAATTCATTTGAAAAAAGCCGCCAGCTTGCGAACACACGATAACCTCTTCATGCCCAGAGGCTATATGGCGTATTCAAGTATGAAAATTTCCAAGTTATTTGTTTGAGAGCTCAAGTAAGCATGCCGCGGCCGATTACAAATGATATCATTCATTTTTATTCTACTTAAACACTAACTTGCGTGTCTAACTCTCTTGACTAGATGCTGGATCTACAAGATTCGTCGAGACATCCATCACAAGAATCGCTGACTGGTCCCGATGCTGGCCATTTACATCCTGGACATTCGTATATAAATGGCCATCGGCATTCGCCTAGCTTGAGGTAATCTTTGAATACTCTTGTCATACAAACATGTCCAATATCAAGCAATCTCCACCTGATTGTGTATCAAAATATCGGTTTTATACGAATTGTTAACGTTACCATACTACCCGTTTAATTAACAATTGCATCTTGTTCCGTCACAGACACAACGGTTCTCCTTTGGCCAGATCGCCAAGTCCTAGACGACGCGGCCATCAATACATACATCATGATATCGGGTTCTCCGATACCGTATCTAATGTTGTAGAGATGGTCAAGGAGACTCGACATCCTAGGCATAGCAATAGTCATCAACGGTATCCAAGAGGTATTTATCCAAAACTTTCGTTTTTCTATTTCTATGTATGTACTATACTGTATGTATTCGATGCACTTAAAAATTTGTGAGCTGGTCGCTAAGAACTTTTTATTTTTTTCTTAACGCCCCATTACATTACTCTTGTTCCCACTACAGATGTCAGTCAAGCCTTAAAATGCGTTTTAATAATGACTTGAATATCTTTTAAAAATAACAATTTATTTCAAATCCACTTGACGCGAAATGAGAGAAAACGAAACATACGTGAAATTTTAACGCAAGCCCTCTTCGAGTTTGGTATGCACCTCACGCAAAACATGTAAACGTGTTAACATTACGTTCTGTTAACAGACTGTTATTGACTCATTTCGCGCTGACTAATGCAAGCACCATGCGATACGATATTTCGTTTGAGTGAAAAACAGGCTGAATGTGAGAAAAATGTCGAATGAGCTGCACATTGCCAAAAAGCATAAGACAAAAGATTGATTTATTTCAAATTAAATTTAATAAAGATTTAATGGCATATAACTGTTAACTATGTTCTTAAACCATAACAAACATTATTGGCCAATACAATTTGTGGATATTACAACTAATATCTAAGACAAATCGTCTTCTTACAATCACGTATACATATTCCCTCTTGCTCCTACCTACCACAGCTGTAGGTGGATGTCAAATTCGTGACATTAAGTTGCAAGATTCAAATTATTTCAATTATATATACCGAGATACATAAGTTCTTGAATATATTTTCATGAAGTTACCGAAAATTCTAAAACTAAAAGCCTTCACTTTGTCTTAAAATGACAATAAAAAAGACTATTTCATAGAAAGCTTTTCGCTTGTAAAATATCGCGTCAAGTGAATAGAAAATGTCAAATATTTATGAAAAAACAAAAAAAAATCAATGGGATTCTACAAAGGCTAATGTTATATATAAAGTGCATACATTACCATTCGGTGCGACCGAAGTTTTATCTAAAAATGTTGTAGTATCCTAGTTACATACATACATTTATGATTATATGTCTACAGTTTATTAGCATTTAACGATGACTTTTATTCATTATTCGTTTCAATTTCAATTTTTGTTTTAATTTTATTATATTTTCATATATTATTTTCCTATGTTATTCCAAAAAGAAAATATTGAAAAAAAAAAAAATAAAAGAAAATCAAATTCTAGCAATTTTAACAAGAATCTTACAATACGTTAACTGTTGTGCCCCGACATCCTTAATTATTGTTGTTTTTCTTTGTTATTGTTGTTATATGTACAATATAGGTTCATGGTCAGCATCGACAAGTCCGGCCCGTTCGCCCTCGCCTTCTCGTTATGGTGGTCATTTGTCTCGCAGTAAACGCACTCAACTGCCTTATCCCACATATGGGACAACAAGTTTATGTCAAAGATCACGATCGCCGAGTCCCGCTCGACTTCAGGAGATGCGTGAACGAGACAGACTTGGTTATGGGATTGATATGGGTACATCTTTAGCACATGTTAAACAAAAGCTGACAATTCAATCAAAATCAAAATCAATATCAATATCAAGATCAAAATCAAAATCAAAATCAAAATCAATATCAAAAACACTATAACAATCAAAAACATGTTTTCTATATATGCTAGTACTTTCTTCTACACAAATTTCTTCAAACATTTCTACTTTAACAAACATCAGATATAAATATCAGACATGCTTACTCGTACACAGCTGCTAAAATGCTTAACATGTACATGTATTGTCATGCCATGAGACGTTCCATTATAAGCTTTCAATAATCAAATAGTTTTCTATTCTACTTACAAATCATAACTACACAGTTCTCAGTTTTGTTAGCGTTTCACATTGAACAATACTTATGTATGTATGTATTTGTACTTGTACTCGTACTCAAAAATATTCTTATTAGCAGCGTTCATTTCATATCTCTAGTGCCCATACACTTACCTAAATATACTAACTATGTACAAACATTCATCCTCATCAAAAACTACACGGAAAGAATTTGGCAACAAAAACTTTCAGCAAACGGTTGTAAGATATTATATGCATACAGCACAACTTTAAGACTATAATTTACAAATTATTTCGCATATCAGTCGAAAAACGGGGCTCATTAGGGACCTATCTAAGACTGCATGGACAAACACATTATCGGAATTAACTTGACATTTTTACTGAGAGTAATTTGATGACGGATCTTAAAACAAATGTACAAATAGTCTTCTATAATTGTGTTATGCTCTTTGACTCGTGCATAAATATTATGTATTATGTATTAGGGCTGTGCTCCTACCGAAAATTCATACTATGCCCAAATTACTGACCAAGAATCTATGTGCTTCTCCTTTATGATAATTTTACATCGATGAACACCCCGTCAATGCAAAAACGAAATCAACAAGTCCAACAATTTTTGGGCGCCAGCTATATGGGACTCTATTGCTCATTATCATTGCCCTCATTTCGAACTCAAGCTGTGGGTAGATTTTTATTTTCGTTATTTCCACTTGCAGAAGCAAAAATGTTAACAAAATGGACTTATGGTTATCATTCTGGAATCGGTTGGGTGTATAACCAAAGTTGTTATATGTATATCTTTCATATTTTGCACTGTTACGTTTATTCTAGTTTCATTCTTTCTGTCTCTATACCATTTTGAATAAACTCTATACTCATTCAACTTGTATGTTAGCTCACAGTCATGCATGCTACCACAATAAATTACGTTTAACAATGAATCATCTAAGTAACTGTGTGCACCTTGATGCCAAACTAATGATTGGATCTTTTGTTACAAACTGTACATTGGATATTCGATATACATATATATACATATATATAGATCAAATGTATAAAATATATAATATATATGAAAATATATTGCATATATTATATACATATATCAATGTTCAGTTTTCATAGTGTCAATAGGAGTAATATTTAATATTTAGTTCGAATATTACTTGAAAGTTGTATGCCTTATATAAAAGCTGAACGCACAACAAAAATTTGCATTCTATATACATATGTATGGTTTCCGAATATTGTCCTTATGCTTATCTCATAACTTTAAAACGTTAACTTGTTTAAACGATTTCGGATGTGCCACACAAGCCTAACTAATTTTGTTGTGTCCAATGTTTACAATAGGTGGCCCGCATGTACAGCACAGCTACCCAACGTTGGCCTCTCGTCGTGCTGGCATTGGACGACGCCTACCACCGACTCCAAGCAAACCATCGACCCTTCAGCTTAAGCCAACCAACATTAATTTTCCAAAGCTGAATGCGAGTCCAACCCACGTACGTAAAACTCACTTATGCTAGCTCCAATGTGTATTACTAGCGTTTATTGCCGGGTTTTGTCTGGAATTTATTGATCCATTTTGGATGAGGAACCCTCTAAATTCGGATAAAAAAGTCAACTCTCGATTGCTTGAAAGAAATTCAATTTGATCTGATTGGTTGAGTAAAGTACAGATTTCTAGCTGCTACGATTAAGACTCTGCGTTGATCCCTACCAATCAGCCTATTGAATATATTTATATTATATAGATAGACTTCCATTAATGGATGTAAAACTTAAAATTCTTTTAGACACACCACTCAACACCCCACAGTGTTCACTCGCTGCCACATCACCGCGACCTACTGCGGGATCCAAGAGAAGTGTATTATAGTAGTAGAGAACGTGATCGTGATCGCGACCGCTTTAGAGATCGAGATCGACTGCACGAGTATGACCTGCGCTATGAGTATCGAGACCGGGAACGTGAGTTGTACGAACGTGAACGGGAACGTGAGCGGGAAGTGGAAAGAGAAAGGTAAAGGTTATGTTATTTTGCAAGCATATTTGAAATATAATGATTAAATGTATCGCAGACTGGAATATATAGCACCGTTGTCATTTGAACAAGCGTTGGCTATGGG
Source organism: Drosophila kanekoi (assembly GCA_037075305.1). NCBI lineage: Eukaryota > Metazoa > Arthropoda > Insecta > Diptera > Drosophilidae > Drosophila > Drosophila kanekoi. Next base: position 3,988,789 of record JBAMCE010000290.1, read on the forward strand.
CCGAACGGGTCGGGTACTGCCATCTCCAGTTCTTAATGGATTTAAGCCAAAGAGCGGACTTAATACTCGACACTCCGATTCGGATGAGGAGGATTGGTGCTAGCAAAGGCTTTGATTGCGATCGCGTAATCCAAAGGATCAGATCTGGGTATAGCATCAGGCCAAATGGTCATCGTTATCAGCACCAAACTTAGATCACAATTTTGATACGATACGAAACAAAATAAATCAATATACTACCAACACAACAACATTAGAAGCAAGAGCAACAGCATTCGATATTCAATTAGCTCAAGGCAGCTCACGAGCATATGCTTTAAACCCAAATCGACAGCCGCAATCGCAACAACTCTTAACCGGACAGCCAGACAACACAAGCTACGAGTACTCGCAATGCGGTGCTTCATCGTCGCCAATACCAGGCCGCCGCATAGTACTGTCATTGCCAGAGACAAGAACAACATCGCCCCAATCGGATACACTAGTAAGCAGGAAACTAAGCAAAGCAACAAATGCAATACCAAAGACACCAAGTAATCAAACAACATCAGTCGCTATTCAAAAGGTTTATTCAGATTCAGATTCAGATTCAGATAACGATATTAATTATAATGCCGCCACTTTAAATGATAGATTTGCGTTATCTGCCGATTTAATCGCGCCTAATTATTGCCAACATAGCTCTAATCAAGATTATGAGAAACTTACACCAGAAGACCAGCAACATTCGTATCATACACTTTAAATTCCGAATCCACTTTAAAACTAAGAGCCCGAAACAAGAACTTGAAAGAAAGAAAGAAAATAAAACACAAGCAAATAGATTAAACTCTGTCATTAAATATGTGAAACGCATTGTATGTAAGGACTAAAAATATTTCGAATATGTGTAGACATACATATGTAGTTGTAAGTAGCTAGTATCTACGCATACATTGTAAGTTATTTAGTACATATTTACATACATGCATAGCTCGATAAATCTGTAATCCATTTGCAAGCGTTTTTGTCTTGTTTATATTTAAAGTTAATAATTCAATTATGTACATTTAAATGCAGAACTATCTTTATTATTATACGATTGTGCATATTATCAAATATTATTGTAGATATGAAATTTTTTATGCAATGTATTTATCTACGACTACGATTATATTAGCTGAAATAGAACTCATTTCGAGCCCATACGGATGAATTGTGTACATTAGTGCGGATAATTAAACAAAAAACCAAACAAAGATGAAGAAGAAGAAGAGAAATGCATGCTACTCTGTTCTAAGCATTGATTATTATGTATGTGTATGTATGTGTGTATGTGTGTATGTGCGGGTGTGCGTGTGTGCGTGTGTGTAGGTGTGGAAGTGCATGCAAGTGTCTTACGATCGATTGGAATTCAAGTATACTACAAATTCAGCTATATTCAGTTCCATGTGAATAGGTATTTATGATTATGTTGCTGCACTTTTGTTGTCTTCCCTTATTGCATACAGAAACAGGACTCTCATACTTATTTATGTTTTATTTATGTATGCATTTGTACATATGTCTGGATATTTGTTATTCTGTTGACGTAGGATATGCAAATTTTGTTTCATTTCTGTTCAAATATGGTAGATAATTTGTGGTTGACTTCTGTTATAAGGCAACTATGAGAGTTGTTTAGCTTGATCTAATCGAATTGTTGCATTGTAACATTGCATATATATATGTGTATATGTGCATATGTGCATATATGTATGTACATGCAGCCGTATACTTGCGTACACACATTAAGGATATGCATGGATGGGTATAGACATAGACAGCCATGGCATACATACATAGATACATATTTGAGCGAGTCTGACAATAGATTTTCCCTAAGATAACCATAGCAACAGATAAAGAGACAAAGAAGCAGCCTGGTGAAATGATGTATGACACATGTAGATCACATTTACATATATAAACACTAGTGACATTCCAAATCAAAACCAGTAAGCGTTTAGATAGTTAAATCTGTGAATATGTAGATGTTGAACGTGGGAATATTGAAGAGCGCACAAATAATGTAATTTAAATAAAAATGAATCCATAATTTAAGTTAAAGTTTAAATACAAATAATAATTAAAACTAAAACCGCTGAGCATTAATGCGAATTTACGCAATAGAGTAAAGTATAAAGTATCAAGTATCAAGCGTATGAAAGCAAGCAAACACCAACTTAAGGATTGACTTTGACTAGTACATACGATGCATATTTATATAGTTTGTATTTAGGCTAGTTGAATATACTACTTTTACATTATCAAACGCAATATTCAACAATACTTACATCAATCTTTTAAACTCAACGCAGCTAAGTGCATGTCAGATGTGCATATATACATACATACTGATGTAAATATATTATCTACGCACATGAATGTATACATGACATACATACACATATACAATCGTGTCTAACAAGTCTTAAGAGTCAAAGCTAAGTGAACCCAAAAAAAAACCAAAAAACCAAAAAAACAAAAAAACAAAATGTTATGTTAGAAAAGTAATAAATGGCATATAATGTGTGCCTTTAATCTTCAACTACTTACTATTAAATCACAACACAACAACACAACACACACCTCCCAAAGTAATTAGTTATTATTTGTTGTTCTTTTATAAGTTGAATATGCATAATGTCGATCCGTGATTTAGTATTCACTCCTTAGTATCTACAATGTATGTTTGTATGTATGTATGTACATGGGCATCCGAATTCACAGTTCGCTCGCTAACGGCTTTATAATAATATTAGTACAATTAAATCAACCTGCGAATATTTGCAGTCACCTAATTGCCAAAAAAAAACAAAAAAGAAAGAAAAGAAAAACTAACGAAGTAATAATATAAAATCGACCTATTAAGTACAAAATTAATAACTATAAAAGAAATTGTAAAATATTTGAAATTTCTTTTGTCCCTGGACCTTATTCTTATGTTTTAAGTAATTAACTATTGGCCTAGTTTGTAAACTTTTTTTTTTTTTTTAGCCGCTTATTGCCAGCTGTGAACTCTTTTATAAGTGTATGAGAGAGGCCTATTGTTGGGATACGCTTCGACAACAATATCTCATAAGCAAGGCTTTGTCAATCCAGATCTCAATAGGAATTTCTTAAGTATTTAAGAGTCGCTTCTAAGGTCTCCGATTCATTCATCTTGTCGCTGGTTGCCCACCATAAGAGCAACGTCCATGCCCCTTCTAGTCATGCGAAACCAAAACCAAAAGCAAAACCATAACCAAAACCAATTAGTACTTAAATATCTTAACATGCATATTTCACATTCTTGTTTTCGGTTTGTTCTTCCAAGTTCCAGTACATATAAAACGTTTGATTGTATGCATTATACAGAATATGCATTTTCCAATTCGTTTTGGTATCCTGTACCCATTGAAAATGATTATGCATAAAGTTTTCTGCGGGTGTATGTAACAGGCAGGGGGGAAGCTTCTTCACCTAATTCTTTTTGGGGAAAGCAAGGTCAGCCAATCCTGGCGTCTGGTATATACAAATAAGTATTCATATTTTCAATGACTTATCCATGTCCGTCTGTCTGTGAGTCTATGCGTTTATGTGAATCCATTTCGAGGTATATTATTGTATATGTATCTCCTCCAGAGACTACAAATTTGGCATGTGCTCGTATAGTATACACAGATTAGGAATATTTCCCCTTTTCTCAAAAATTGTGCCTCGTGTGGAGCTTTTGAGCATGCTTGTGTGGGAGTGTAAGTGCTTGTGTGTGAGTGAAAGTGCTTGTGTGTGAGTGTAAGTGTATGTAAGTCTTACTTATGTGGGTAATAAAGGATACTCTGACGTATATTACGGCAGCTCGACGGTGGGTACGGGTACAGGGATACTTTCGACTCTTGTTTTCAAGTGTTGCTGCCCATCTGATGGGTTCGATGGATTAGGATGTTATGAGGCGGTTATTTTTATTACAATTGTAAATTTGGGTTGTTTATCAACAGTCTGGATTGGATTGGAAGTCACATGAGAAATCTAAATCTTATCAGCTACTCATTTTTTACAAGCAAAGTGCAACCAAATGAAAGCAACATAAGCTAAAAATAAAAAAAAATGAGATATTAATGTAAAATGGTAAAAAAAAAAACAAAAAACAAAAAAATGCATTATAATACATATACCTACATATATAAATTATCTTAACTGAGTACACTAAGTAATAATGCAGTTTAAATATTAAAAATAATATTAAGAAAAGCTAGAGTAAATGATAACTGAAGTAAATTTAATAATTATTAATTATGAAAATGACTTGTAATTTATATACAAGATATACACAAACATATAACATAAATACCTGCCTTCAACAAATTTGTTAATAAAACCTATTAATACTTTCTTATTTTACACAAAGTAAAGGAATTACATAATAAAATGAAAAAAAAGAAAACTAAACTAAATGAATGCCAGAAAATTACTTACTTATAATCAAAGCAACATCTTCTCATTATGGGCCCCAATGCTGCGCTCTATTCCTCTTGTCCAAAGGTTTTGAGCAATTTAAGTCTTACCTGAAGTCAATTCCTGCTGCCAAAGATGTTTCTCTTGTAATCTTGCGTCAAGCAAGTGATCAAATTTGTTAGCCACGTTAAGTAGAAGCTGGGAAGAGTTAGTTTTGGAGCCTACAACAAGTAGCTGATTTGATCCTAAGAAAAGCATAAAAGACTTTTTAGCTAACAGTGCTAAAGTCAGTCACAAGTTGTTGTCTCTAAGCCCAATTGCACTTATTATCAGCTGGGGTTGCACTTTCGAAGAAACTACTACAAATTCTATCCAACTTGAACCTACGCACTGAGCATTACATTTTACCTGTTCATGTCAGTTATCTACAAGTTAGCCATATGCCCTCCTTCATTAGGCACACAATGTTAAACATTTACCACACATTATTTTGATTTCTATTTTTGGGTCTTTACTTTTTATTTTCCATATTACATCATCTCTATTAAATTCTGACTGACTTGTCGTAATCCCGCCCTTCGACTCACAGCTTTACCTCCATCCTCTTTGCTGTTGGCGGCATGAAGTATCCTGGTTAACCAATTGTCCTTACGGCCCATAATAACCGTAATTAAATATTTCTATTTAAAAATACCTACGTTCCCTGAAATCGATAAGAAATCAATGATTTTTTATGCCTTTAAACTTTTGAAATTCTAGGTATATAGGTAAAAAAAAATCGTTTGATGATCAGATAGAACAAGAAAAGTGGTTTGTAATGGAATTCCAAACATATTTACATATTAGTTAAAAAATATTCTTTTTCTAAATCTTTTTAAATATTTTGCCTAAAGTAATAATTATCTACTTCATTAATTTCCTCGTGCTGTGCGTGACTATTTTACAACCTTTTATAAATATGTGCGAAGACCTTGGTTCTATTACTACGTAAGCCCTTACATTACATATTTATAAGTCAAATACTACATGTCATTACGACAATGCCCTCGCACATTTTGGTAAGCCATTTGCATCCCAGCAGCAGTCTCATCAGCTGTGAGGATTGTAACGAAGTATTTGGAATATGGTAGCTTTGGCTAAGAGTCCTCACAACAATGTGAAAACCAGCTGACTTGCTGTCATGCGCGGTAGGAAGTGAGAGTATTGATTTTATGTAAGCGCATTCAGTATTACACTAAGAAAACATCGGGATTCACTATTTGCGGGACAAGAGTTTGACAAGAACATATCAATATCAAAGTGAAAAACGTCAATATTCAAATGGTTAGCTAGCACTTGAACTCAGATTGTCAAAAGGTCAACACATTGACGATGTCTGATGTAGTCGTAAAGCTAATATGTACATCCAGATGCCTAGTCGTACATAAAAAGACTGCAAGTTCATTAGACACACGCACTTAATAAGCTGGCAAACATATTTACCGGGCCGAAAGTTTCCTGCAACTTAACAAACAGACCTAAAATACGATAGTCCCAGTATGGAGATACCCTTTTCGAATGTGTTGTTGCTCTGTTTAATATTCCTGCTAATCGGCGGAGTAATTATGATATTGCTTCAGTATTTGCTTTTTATCAAATTTTCCAATTTGCCGGATGAGAGCGAGGAACAAAAAAAGATGAATGCCAGATACACCTTACCCCTGGTAAGTTGATTGTGAATCCTGTTGCCATAATGTATGTACGTATTTATGCAGTATTAACAGCTAAACATGAATTCCTTTTTAGAACATCAAACAAACAGCACGTAATCTGAATACGGCACAAAACGAAGGTGGAAACTTCGAGATACATCAGAAAAGCGATCAGGGCTCGTCGACGTTAATATCATTAAATTTTGTTATGCAGTTCCTGTTTCATGAGTTTAAAAACTCGAATCGTGTGCGAAAATGGTTCTATCGAAAGCTTTCCATTGAACTGGACGAGCTGATAACAAAAACCACAACAGGCAAATTGTTGGACAAGCTAACGGTGCAGTCAATACACTTAAGCAATTAAACAATATGAAGCTATAATGAGATTCTTTTCTAGATTAGGGAACTTGAGCTGGGAGACCAGTTTCCAAACATCAGATCGCTTTCGGTGCATAACGTCCAACTTGACGACGCAGAGCAGCGCATTGAGAACTTAGACTTGTTACTGGATATTAACTATATCGGAAACTTCTCTACATCGATTGATGCGGACATGGTACTGGGCAAAAAGGGTTCCATAATGCTGAAAGGTAATGGTATGCAAACAGGATTTAACGAGTTTATGTATGTTGAATTTGATTATCATTATTAGTTACACAACTGTCTGGCATGGCACGGCTACAGTTTACTCGGAAGCCATATACTCACTGGTCCCTCAGCTTCTTAGGTGACCCGGAACTTAACTTGGTTATCGAGTCAAAGTACCAAGGGCGCCAAATGCAATCCAACATTACGAATCTTATATCAAATCAAATACGCAAAGCTGTGCGCCGCAAACATACCCTGCCCAACTATAAGCTGCGCTATAAACCCTTCTTCCATTGGGCGGCGGATGAAGAGATAGGTGACTGTGACTTACAGCCCAATGGCGATCTTACCGTACGTGTGGCAGAGTTGTCACGGGTGATGGCCTGGCCGGGAACCAGTAGCATATACTGTACTATAACGCTGGCGCCAGTGCCTTTTATTGAGGCGCATCAGAAGGATAACCGACACGTGTTAATCTCCATGGATGTGGTTATACACAAGGCCAAGAATCAACAGATAGGTATTGTGTTTAAGCAAAGTAGCAGTCAGGTGGTAAAGATCGAGTCCATTCTGCCGAACACGCCAGCCTGCAAGGCTAATCTGTTGTCTGGAGATGCGCTTGTTTCCATCGAGGGCAAACAGGTAACAACTATTCAACAAATTGCGAAGGTTGTGAAGAACCTACAGTCCACAGTCTGCTACCTGCGCATCGAGCGTATCATTCCCGGAATCATACGTAACTATGCCATACTGGAGGATCTAGAGAAATATGACGATTTGTGCGACATTCCTGCAGCTCTTAAGCATGACGCTGACGATACCGAAATGACTCCCAAGCATTTAGTAGTGAAGGCTGGCCATAGTCGCAACACTGAGTCTAGTCTGAGCGCAACTCAAACGAACTCTCCAAAGAAATCAAACATAATTGCAAAAGCCATCAAGAAGACCATCAGCCGTGAAAGCGGTGACAGTCAAAAGGACAAAGATAAAACCAAATTGGACGACACTCCTTCGAAAATGCCCTGCCCGAATGATGATAAAGTAGCTAGTGTGAGCGACAAGCCACTCGATGAAGTCAACTATTTCTATCAACACTCGACCATCGACTGCACCTTCAGCCCTCTAATACGCATGGATGATATGTGCAACTTTCAGCTGGACGCTAAGAGTCGCTTTCTAAACGTTTGTGTGTTTGGCAAGTGCGCAGGTGAGAGCATATTGTTGGGATATTACAACTTACAAGTCGGTCAGATATTAGTCGAGTGCAGCGAGACCAGCCTGAATCAATCCCTAAAGCAAATAGCTTTAAATCCGCCAACTCTTTTGCCAGTGTAAGTAGAAGAAATTGCAGAAATTCTCGATAGCTTATGTTTTTCTAATTATTTTGATTGGATCCACAGAAAAGCACATCCGTTGTCCACTCAATCTGGGTTCAATCCCAACCTGTGTTTCGGAGATATTTTATTTGGATTCTTATGGAATGGAAATCCAAATGCTACAGCGAGTGAGAGCACCGTCAAGAGTACTACCAAGTCCCAGTCTCCAGCCAGGTATATTTATATAATTTGTGTATTAAATGCATTACGTAACATAACATGTGTATTGCACATATTTTAGCCAATCAGCCGCAAATGATAAGGTGCAGGATGAAAACAGCGGGGAGACGCTGTCATTGAAATCTTCAAACATTTGTGGCGATTGTTCAGTTCCTGGTGTGGCTAGTGCAATGGCTGCATCGAAGTCGCATAACTTTATACGTACTCATTTTCACCGTGCTACGCAGTGTGATTTTTGTGGCAAGAAAATCTGGCTAAAGGATGCAATGCAGTGTAAGGACTGTACCATGTGCTGCCACAAAAAGTGTATTGCCAAGTGTCAGAGCGCCACCGTTTGTGGTCCAGTCGACTACTCTGGGTCGATACCAAACGCACTCTTCGCCCCTCCAGTAACAGTCAACAAGCCAGAGTTTACAATCACACAGGCCGAATATATTGATATCTTGGAGCCCAAGTCCTTAAGCTCTATGACAACGGAGGAGACTTCGTCGCAGGGCAGCATTGAGCAAACGCACAATGCTAATATGGATGTGCATAGAGCTAGTCTAACAGGTATGCTGACTCAGGGAATAAAGCGACAAGCCAGCAATCTGGACATACCAGGCATAGTCTCCTCACTTTCAGGCAACAGCTCACAGATTAACTCAAAGAGTCTACCGCCCAGTCCGCAGCATACTCCGTCGCGGTAAGTTAACCTGCAGAGGCTATTCGAGCTAAAGTTAAATGCACACCTACTCGATTTAGAAGGCCGTCGATAACAGAAGAAACCTCGCAACATCAGCAATCAAATCCAAATCCAAATCCAAATCCGTTTGCGACGATCACGCCCCATTTGGAGGCTCTTCCCTCGGAGTTTACAGCATTAACTTTGGAGCAAGTTGTTCTCATCACGGAACCAATCATTAGACATTCCCGAAACGAGGATCTGATGAACCTGGCTAAGACTTACAGTAAGCTTCTCTATGCGGAGGTCCCCCCCAACGAGCGAGTAACCAAAATAAATGAACTGGTCAGTCTTTTTTTAACTCAAAGTCGTATTTGTAGTAAAATGTTTATATTTCTATTGAAGCTAACTAAACTGAAGGGTGCATTGGATGCGGAATCAAAGGGCAACACGATGCAAAACTATTCTGAGAGGGCGACCACACACCGAATGGAATCAGAGTCGCCATGGAAATCGATGGCCTGCACAAAAACTAGGTCCGAGGAACGGGTTCAAGCCTTGAGTATTATCATGTTGTATCTATGCACAGGACTACAACATGCACAGGGCTCCGCAATGCAGTAGAAAGTTTTTAAATATCAAAATTTGTTACGTATTTGACTGTAAATGTGTTAGTGAATCTATGTGAAAATATGGGCATTTTTAATTTGTGAATGCCACAACTTACTCTTAAGACAGTTTTTCCGGCGAAACCATCAACTTGTATGTTAAAAAATTTGTCAAATTAATACAATTTCCATATATGATATATCAATATACATAATACTTTTACATTTTATTTACATATAGCAGCAAAAATATACATACATATATACACACCAGTATTTTCTGTTACATTTAACATTACGGTAACATTTTCAATACGCATTAACCCATTCCAGGCATCATAATCAACTTCTTCAATTAACAAAGTAACAATGTAATGCCAGCAATGGCCCCACTTACTTATATATAGAAACATATATAGAAGATATTTCAATAAGAGATATTACCCTTCGTCGCCGGGGTCAAATGGCTCCCGTCCCTCTGCGAAGTTCATTCTGTTTTGCGCCACAAAAAGTTACATATGGCTGGATAGATGATGAGAATGTTTTATTTTATTCAATTCTTTTACATTTTTTCTCATTGCCCGTGTAGCTGATTACCGAATATAAAAAGCTTAAGCGCACGGAACATATGTTGCATGGTAAGTGCCCGAACGAGGAGAATGTTGTAACAAAATTTGGCCAAAACAAACAATTCAGTTCTGATCACAGGTAAGGGTTGATATCGACATGTTACCACCCTCTGCCAAAATGTTGGCAACCGTATATACCTATATACAGTCTACATATCACATTCATCGGAATACGAGCCCCACAAAAGATACCATGTAAACAAGTAAAAGTGCTCTAGTCGAGAGTGTCCGACTGGAGGATACCCTTATACTTCGTCCATCCACACCAGATGGAGCTCGCGCTGCGCTCTCAGTGGCACCTTTCGCGTTTCTTCTTAATCATATTAAATGAATTAAGTATTATTGAATATATGTTTGAAAAATATATATGCATATATATATGTATATAATGTCGAACTCGTTAGCACCTGCAACCTGCCGAATCGCCTTTTATTGCCTCATAACTTTCAGCCAAACTAAGAATTGGATTTAAACGGAAAAAATTAATTTAATTAGCAGCAATAGCAACACAATCTTAATTAGAATTCTGTTTTTAGAATTCAAGGCAACGCATTTGAATTTATGTGCTTGCCAATGTTTTCTTCAATTACTTCTGTGTAAGCCGATCTTTCTGATCTTTCTGGATTAGATCTAATTATGCCATAGAATAGTCCATTAGAATATTGAAAACGAGGCAAGCAATCGATGATCGGACACGAGAAAGACCTTAAAATGTCAAGATTCTTGCTCTTTTAGTTTCTGAGATGAACTCATTTATATATTGACATATGGCAGCTGCTTTAGGTAAGATCGTTCGAAAGGTAGTTTCTTGTATGGAAACCGGGCATATACAATTCTAACTATGCTGCATATTTGCTCGAAAATCATATTAAAAAGTACTGAGATCAATGTTTCCGACTGTTCCTTTTGAGCATTCGATAAAATTGGGATTGGAAAAAGATATATTCAATATATTTATCATCAATTATTCGTTTTTGGCTTTTCGTATTTTCTTTGTTCGTTAAACTACAAACACAAGAGAAAACTTCTTCATCACAAAACTACGAATAGGAGAATGGGACTAAAGCCTAAGTAAAAAAGTGCTTTAACGTTAAGACTTTGGGAAGATATTATGAGGGTTTTTTTGACTCATAATATCAATGGCGATTACGACTGTGGTCTCATGCGATAATCTTCTTTCTCAAACCATAAGCCGAAAGGCGCGGCAGTTGAACCATTTTTGAAATGCCAACTCATTATTTGAAAACTTTAAAAACACTTTATACCTTAAAGACTAATAGTCAGTCTTAGTTTTCACAAATGTTTATAAATACATTTATCATTTCTGATTGTCTTATGATGCTTTATCTGCTGATGAAGGGCAGTTCTTGGTGAAATCCACTTAAAATCGTAAAATCGTATCCACTTACCGTAAGTATAAAATCGTATAATTTGCTTGTTCGTTATGCTATGATAAATCAAATAATGATAAAAAAAGATTAGTCAACCTCTGAGAATAAGTTTAAGAAAAACAAATAAATCACCAAGGTACTTTTTTTGGAATGGTTATTGTTTTTCCATCCTGAATCGCATATGTATCCAAGAATGCTTCTCTAGAGAAGATAATTTCATACGAGATTGTGATAATGACGGACAGATGAATGGACTTAGCAAGATCGACGAAGCTAATCATTCTGACCCAGAACATACATACATACATATGTATATACATTTAGGGGTCAGAGATGTCGTGCTCTGCCTGTAACATATGCAAAAAACTTGCAGGGCATGCTACCTTCTTTTACCGATTCTTAATGGGTTCCTCAGGAGATCTCAGGAGGGTAACTTTTTAAGTACCAATGCGCAAAAGCTTGAGTTTTTTTTCAAACGAGTAAACAGTCATAAACATACTCGTAAATGCGCATATATTATCAGTATGTAGCAAGTGTGCGGAAAATTTTTACAATAGTTCCGTTAACCGAACATCGCAATTTATCAGATGCGTCAAAGTTCGGATCTATATGAACGTATGTACACACACATAGATGTGCATATACATATAGAGTATATTTTGAGCGTATACGCATCAAATTCGCACTGAAATTTTCGCTCTCTCTCTCAGTGTGTTGAACTTTTACACTTTTCCGTTGTCAGAACAGAGCCGACCAAGAGAAAGACTGTTTATAACAGAGGCTATTGCTCTTACGATGACAAGACGATTTCGTAGTATGCAATAACACCCTCTCCGTGAACAAGTCCTAATGATATGCCAGTATTTATGGAACTGATCAGCTAAAACAAGTTCGAAAACATTCAAAAACTCAGATTCGTGCATTATTTGAACATTTAAGTCTTTATGTTATGCATGTAAGGGCATCATTGGAAATTCGACTATCAACATCATATGTCACAAATTGCAACAAAAATGTTAAGGACTCTCTTTCATACATTCACATCGATTGATATACCTTCTATCAGACTTCACAATGGGGATGACTGCTACGTGTCCGTTTCAATCGGACTTGTGATCCTTTATATCCGTAACGGGATTTGACACTCAAGCTATAAAGTATCGATAGTAGTGCGTACATCGTTGGAAAGAGTATTTGAGATACTTGTTGGCGGGAGTAGTCGCAATTTCTGGTTCATTATTTGTTGCTTTTCATGGCATTTTATTTTTCATTTGTTTTGTTATGCGCAGTTTTTCTTTATTCTTCCGTGCTATAAAAACCGAAAGTAAAAAGCATTTTCAATATTTCAATGCGCAAGAGAGTGACGTTCAGTTGGTTATTGAAAAGTTCGCGTTTTTAATTCAAAATATTTTCAAATCGTTTTCAATCCATTCTAATCTATTGAGTGCGTAAAGAAAAAACAATATTTATACACTGTTATCTAAAAAAAAATAAAATTTTTTTTTTTTGTGTGTTGGAGTTAACGTGAAGTACTATCTACTTATTCGAGTTTGTACTCCTGAGTGTTGTACCGATAGTAGACCGTAAAAATACAACGATAACAAGAAAGAAAACAATTCTCAAACATGCGTCCTTTCGGCAATGACATTACAAATATCTCCAATAACAGTGGAGGGGGAAACGGCGAGGATCGTTCAAATGGCAATGGCAACAATCCGGCCAATAGAGACAGCGGGGAATCGGACTCCTCCGGCAATGAAGTAGCATTGGACACAGAAGTTGATCCCCGTTTACCTCCACATATAGCCAGAATTGGCGGCATAGTGACATTCTCGCCAATTGCCGGACGTGGAGTTATACGGGTGGTGCAACGCTGTGAAGACGCTAAGGAGAATCACATGCTAGGTAAGATATATGACCGTGTTCTTGAAAATACCATTGAGTCATCTGTAATGAAATTACGAAGTGGCCCGGAATACGGATGATGATGACTCAAAAAGCCGCAACTCGACTTTTCAAATGGAAAAAAGAAGAAAAAGATGTTTATGTGCAAATGTATGCAACAGCTAAGTGGATTGTATGAGCATATATTGGAGCTTATTAGAGCCTTTAGCTTTCATATACAAACATTTCTCTGTCACATTCAAGCTCGCGAAAATTCATAGGAATCGTTCAATAAACACCAATGTTATTTCAAAATGCATTTCCCATTGTATGGGAAGAACTGAGAAAAATGCACAGCCGCATTTTGAAGTGCGCAAAAAGCGTCTTGCGTGTGCGTATATATGTGTGTGCGTGTGTGTGTGTGTGTTTGTGTATAAGCATATATATATGTATATGCATACTTGTTTTGCACTGACAACTCGGCGCTGTGTCCAGGATATCTACTATTCGAGCATTATTTATTAACATGTTTTCATTATTTCATAATTTTTCTTGGAAAAAAGACACCGAGGTCTAATGCTTGTCATCAATTATACATTGTCTATGTGTTCATATGTATGTATGTATGCTTCGATGAAATGTTGAATACTTTTTACTCTTCACCCTATAATTTCGAATACATGTAAAACAACGTATTTCAAAGTTAAGCCAATGCATTTAACAGGCAGACGGACTCATTACCTACCTCAAAAAGTATTGTTGATTGTCCTAGGGAAGTCTTTACTGTAAAGCTGACTCGAGATCTTGGAGGTCTTGAGAAAATGCAATAATTTTTCCTCTTCGTGGTCTTCTCAGTGTCGGAAATTATGAACACGGTTGACATGGAGCTTTCAACTGATCTGATTGTGGGCCACACTTTCGACTAGGTTAATTTGACTTAGTTTGGTCTGTCACATCGCGATGAGTAATGCGTTTTCGTGTCACGAAAGCAATCACGACATATACCCAACTCTAGCTGTTACACATTTATTATTTGTAAAAATGTATTTTCAAAACAGAAACAAATTGGCCCGAAGCCAATTTCAGTTATTGCGCACTGAGTTTTGTCTCAATAATAAGCTTTATATGTACGTAGATACATATATAAAAACGCCTGTTTTCTCTTAACGGTCGAGATTGCGTCGAATTCATTTGATTTCATTGCCACGTTTCTTAGTTTCTCACAAATTTTCTTTTTAATAACTCAAATTAATAGCAATTTAAAAAAAAAGTTCAACTAGGAAATGCAACTACGGCATGCCGAAGTTTCAACACCCTTCGACATTTGACTTTGAAAATTTTTACATATTTTCTCCATTTGAAGCTATATGTTAATTAAATATATTTATACGTATACATGTGTGCATATAAATATATCTATACCCCGTATCTATATGGGGTATTCCTGACTGACAGACTGCCTAGAACGTTAGAACTGGAGTTGAGACGGGGTTTTGATAATCTGCGACAGCAAGTGTGGAGAATGCTTGTTGAAATGTTATAACCGAACGACCTCAAATGCTGATAATAATCTGAAAGCGGAATTGATTAGATTAAAGTACATTTTTGTGTGTATGTAGATACGCATAAACTCAATGAACAAGCAAGTGAGTAATAATGAAATTGATTTAATGCGAAAAAGGGTATAATATTGCTATCTACTTTCTTCACGCACAATGATGATAAAATAAGAAGGTGCTTTTTCTGGCTAAAGCTTGGGCAAGCGAACGCGAACCACCTCTGGTTTTGCTCGAAGAAAGCTCAGAGCATCTCCTAGTCGGATACTTTCGGCTGAGCACTCTTGCTTCTACTCAAGCATCATTATGTGTATATCCGACATGTATGAGCTGGAACATTTCATCTGTTTACAATAGAATAAGACAACAAAAAATTAATAAATAATATGAATGCAAACCAGAAATGAAAAAGTACCCGATAGTCGGTTGTACTCGACAAGGAGGTACCCTAAGCGCTTTCTACAAAAAAACAGAAGCAACCTCTACAAAGGGTAATTATAACAAGAGAGCTCTAGCGGGAAGTGTCCGACTAGGGGATACCCTGAACCTTCATCTACCAAAACCAGAAGCGATTTTCTATATATTAACTGAATAAAGGGATATAACTCGCTGGAATCGAACTGGCGCCCATTCACTAAATGATCTAATTGCCACCGCCTCACACCTAAACGCGATTATAACATAAATTACGATATAGATTTTGATCGATTGTATGAAAACGGGATAGCTTTATCATTGAAAAGAAACTGAAAACTTTAAAACTCCAAGTGTCTAGCTCTTATAGGTTCTTAAATCGACACTGTGTGTATACACCTTATGGGGTCGGAAATGCTTTTCTCTCTCCGTTACATACATTTGCACAAGCCATTACACCTTTTTTTTACCTATTTTAATGGGCTCGGCGTATAAAAATGACAATGATGATGATCCATTCGTGTGTAGGTCATCGTTTTTGCTGAAGCTGCTTATGCCAAGAGCAGAAAAGAGCCAAAAAAAAAGAAAGAAGAGCGTATAGAAATCTAAAAATGTGTGCATTTTACCTGCGGTCTGATTATGTTGCCGCTTCTCTTTGCTCAACAGTGTACTCTTGCTCTTTTGTTCTCTGGCTCTCTCTGAGACTGAGACTAGTCGCTCGGCTGGTGAACATGGCAATATCAAACATTTAGTGTTGGGCCAGATAGAAGTGCGTTAGGTTCTGTATTTCTGTTTCTATTTCTTGATGGCACATGTGTGCACACAAATACTCTATTCACTAGAGTTTTCTATATATATATTACTCAATCACATATTTATAAACAAACCAGCTAATAAAGGACAGCGCATTGTGTGCGCATTTTAGGCACATGGTACCGAAATGGCGCACTTGGTGGTTAAAGTAATTGAGCGATGTGAAAATGCAACTGAAACTTCTCATTTAGGTAAGGGATTTGGTTCTCACAATGAACTGTACATATACATATGCATATATGTATATGCATATATGTATATGAATGTAGATAATATACTTATCCACACTGTTGTATGAATGAATATGCCCATAGCCATGTATATTCATATATACATATACATATGTATATATATAGATATGTATGTTATGTATAGTGAAGCTCACACATTCATAAGTAAATGTCAAAATATACACTTATTTATGTTTTTATGTATGTCTACGATTACATAAATAGATCTATATATAGTTGACATGCTAACACATAGAAATATAAATATATATTAATATATTTGTGTATTTTACTTATCGGAATGTGTGTATATATTTATGTATATACAACCAGCAAATGTGCTTAGTCTGGAGTGGTCGATTAGGAGATACCCTGAACCCTGCGTGGAGTTTCTATGAGCTGTCTAGGGACACACATAAACACAAAAACACACATACACAGAAACGCTCGGCTCTTGATGGACAGTTTAAGCACCGGCACTAGCTACCTAGCCTCAGTGCTAAGAGTCAAATTTTACTAAGTTCTCAGTGCATAAATATGTCATATAAATAGATTTAAACCCAAACTTCTGATTGTAGCTCCAAAAAAAAGGGCAGCGTTCTTTATCTATGTATGTATACTATACGAGAACTTACATGCAAAATTTGTTGCTAGCTTTCAACATATTTTCAAGCTATGCTTAAGACAGCAAGTCTCAAGTATTTGGGATGAGGTATAGCCAAATAGATAAGCTCGCCTATATATGTCAAACTTCAAGTCTTTAGCTCAAGAAAAGTTTCCAAGATCGCCCTTTTGTCCACAAATGTACAAACTAACAGTGATAGATCGACGCATGCTGATCAAGAATTTGTATACTTTATGGGATTTACCTTTGCCCAAATCGATCATAACCCATTTTCAAATACAAGCTATAAAAATGCGAAATCTTTGGCTTTTCAGATCTATCGCAATGCGAATTGATGCAAATACCAGATGCAGTCTATCACCTGATGCGGAATACAATACTTCAGACGTGCAACTTAAGCGGCAATGTGCTGAAGAAGCTGACGCCAAAGTTTGCGCTTAAATTCAGCGCAATTACAGGTGATTGATTGAGCCAGTGTCATTTGTATCGATGGGAAGAGTATAACTAAATCGAAAATATAACTGCATTCCAGATCTCAATCTCTCATTTAATCAATTGTCAAAACTGCCGGACGAATTGGCCAATCTGAGTGCTTTAACCAACCTGAATATCTCTCACAACTCATTTATAACATTACCTCAAGTCGTCTTTAAGCTTCAGAAGCTTGCCACCTTGGATGCTCAACAGAATGCCATTTTGGGTAAGTACACCCGCCCGACCGTTGCACCGATTCCGTAATACCCTAACCCAAATGGCACTTTCAGAGATTGATACTGATGAGGCAATTAGCAGCGACTCCCTGGCCTTAGTGGACCTGCGCAACAATCCATTGAGCAGAAACTGTCGTCGCAAGCTGCAAGATTACAAAACCAGCTTCCGCCTGGAGATTTCAAGTGATGTTGAAGACGATTGGTGATGGGTGGGGCTGGGCGTGTATACATAAATAATTTAATTGTTATCTCTAGAAAACACTTGCTGTAATGTTTTCAATCATTTGACTTATTTTTTTTTTTTTATGGTTAATTAAAGTACATGTACATTAACAGAAACAATGCTACTTTAGCGAAGCTAAGTCATTTCCAAAGAGTGCTGTTTGTGACGTACACCTACTCGTAAGATATAATTACACTGTGCAACAAATACAGACTTTTTGTCCTGCGATGAGGCTGCAACCTTACTTATATGGTCATTTTCTTTCAATAAAGAAAATAATTTTGAATAGCAATGAAAATAAGAAAAGAAGAAACAGGCAGGCAGTTTATATGTACTGCCGATCCGTACTACGAGCTCTTTCGATTTAGCCAAGTCCGTCTGTATTTCTGTACTAGAAAAGCTAGAGACATAAAGTATTGGAATGTATATTCTACTATATCATATGCAAAACACACACATTTCCGAAATTTCGATAAGTATCGTTTTTGAGGCCACGTTTTATAAACATTACTCAAAAACTAGACCAAATTTGGTGGGTAGGCTCTCGAATAGTATACACAGATTGGGAACATTTCATTTCATAGATACCTCTCCCCATTACTCCCCAAATTGTAACCACTCATTTTTATACCCTTAGCCCATTGAAAATGGGTACAATGGTCTTGTGTACAGGTATGTCACCTATCCTACTCCACATCAATAGCCAAGTTGATCTACAAACTGCGTGCGTGTTTGCATGTGTTATTTGTTTATGTATGCTTAGAAGATAGCTAGGACAGCAGTTCCCGGATTGACGAGTACTTATAATTTATTAAAGATGATGCAATTTTATTATCTGTATGTATCCCTCCAGAAGATGAGTGAACAGGTTTTACCCTACATTAAATGGGTTCCAGGGATCAGGGATATCAAGGTAACTGCGAGACAAACGAACTGGCATGGCAGCGAACTACCGTTTCCCTCGTTCCCGTTCCTTTACCCTTGAAAATTGATAGAAAGGATGTGCGTCTTGTGGAAATGTATGAAACAGGCGGAAGGGAACTTCGCCGTCCCCATAAAGTATATACATATATATATTCTTGCTCGGGTTCAATAGATGAGTCGCTCTAGCCATGTCCGTCAGTTAGTCTATTTGTATGCCTCAGGACCGTAAAGTTTTCTTGAAATCGATGTCCAAACAAAATTTGTCAACTAGCTTCTTCTATAGTATACACAGATCAAGTGCATTTCATTTTTATGATGCGATTATGGGTATGCATGTATTATCTCTATATAATAAATCTGTTTCTCTTGCCTGACTGACTGATTGGTGATAAATGCACAGAACAGATCGTAAGAGCTAGAAAGCTGAAATTGTTTACAGCAGCTAACTTATGTGGTGTAACAGGTGTAAGCTAAGATGGGATTTTGTGAAATGCTACCCGCAAGTGTTGAAAAATTGTGAACAATCCGATCAGCCTCAAACTCAATTTCAAATATTTCTTTGAAAATTAATTTTATATGTGGGTCAGACTATTCGCAAAAATCCCCCCTCTTGAATGATAAACGCGGGTGAAGGGGTATAAGGTTGAAGTTTTAAGATTCGTTCTTCGACCTCAAACTTATCTTCAAAGAACTACATAAGAACTTAATGAATGCGTTTGTTAAAAATTTTGATATTTATCAATTTACTTGATACATTTTTCGAAAAATCGTTCGCTCTTCGATGGAAAATGCCGGTCAATGGCTTATTGAGGGAATGTTTTTATGTCGGCTATAAGATTCTCACCACAAAACTTTCATTGATGGGAATCGTCGATTCTAACTTTTGGTAATTTATTTGATGGACTTTACAATTTTTCCGAATACTTATGTAAGAATTTAACCCTATACGTTTGACTTCGAGATAGTACGGGTAGATTTCAATTGTCTAAGCACGAGAAATGAGTCAAAAATGTATATCTAAAATTTTAACCACAAAATTTGCCTACCACGGGCGAGGCCGGGAAATACCCGTCAGTTGAGCATAAGTTCGTATGTAATTTACGCTTACATCAACTAAATGCGTATGTACAACTTCAATTGATGATTACATCAATGACGCTCATTTCTTAACAATATCTTGAACTCATTGGAAATGGGTAAAAAATGGTATCAAAGTTAATTCTATGGCACACACAGATATTTTATTAATATTATTAATAATGCTTGTCTAATACGATTCAATAGGTACAAATAATCGAAAAGGTTACCTTTTTGTTTTAAAACCAAAGTTTTAACTGTGTTTTATGTTGTATTGAAGAATGTAAGTATGCAGTATGAAGCCATTTTAGGTTCAGAGATATGTGCGTCTTCTACAAGTAGACATATATATACATCTAAATAGCTTTGGAAAATAGAAGAAATATTTGGTTAGTTGATTTTTCCAAGAAAAATATTATGAGTCAAAACTGAATTGAGCAGAGTAAGTAATGTCACATTTTAGTCATCAGAGCTAGCAACAAACAACAACCCTTTCCGATCTGAGCATCATTATCTATCGTTGTTGTGTACATTGTATGTGTTCAACGATTAGAAAAAGCCAAGAGCGTGGCGTTCAGCAACTCTCAATCCCTTGCTCTTTTGGAGCCACTTTTCATAAGCTTTTAACTTGGCTGAGAAACGGCAAGCGGCTTACCGAGCAAATTATGCGAGAGACTGAGCCAGAGACTGAGCCAGTGCCAACGCAAATAAAGCAGACATAACAGGTTTGGCAACAAGCCGAGAGAAACTTGTACAGATACTGAATGCGATGCTAATGCCGAGATACCACTCCATCAGAGCTCAGTCCGAGAGCTCGGAGTCTCGGTTAGTTGATCACGGGCAAGTGTGATGGAGACGAGAGGCGCAGGTCAGCTTAAGCTGGTTCTGACTACAAATTCGTTGCGCACCGCTGGACGCGGGGACGGCGGACGGTGGACGGTGGACGGTGAACGGGGGATGGGGGGAATAGAAACGGGAGCTGCACTGGTGAACAAGTCAAAAACCGCGTCACTGAGTAGAGAGCAACTGAGAGTCAACGGAATGATTAATTCACAGACACTAGCACAGGTATACAGGTATACACATGCAAACAAACAGCAATATGTATGTATTGCACAGATACGGGTACGTGGGCAAAGCTCGTCTGATGGTAAACCAACATGGCCAAAGGTGGGAGCCAGAGCCAGAGCCAGAGCCAGAGCCGGAGCCAAAGCAGAAGTGGGAGCGGAAGTGGCTGACGCTGTGGAGCAGCGCCAAACGCTTGGTAGTCGCTGTCAAATGGCAAACGGCCGCAACAGTCGCAAGCAGGTAACCTACTAGAGCGCGTTTGGGCACGGACAAATGTTAGCCGCTTGCATAGAATTGACAAAAAAAATAAAAAATATAAAACAAATTTAAAAAAAATCATTTTAACGAACGATCCACCGACCGCGCTAGTAAAACATCGAGGCGCGACGCGAAAAATATTCAACAAATTTATAAAAAACAACAACAATAACAACAACAACAACAACAACAACAAAGCTATTGCTCTACTCGTACAAGACCGAGTTCCCGCAATACCGTTGCGAAACTCTGTTGTTTACGGCTTGATGTATACATTTG
Organism: Drosophila kanekoi; assembly: GCA_037075305.1. Lineage (NCBI taxonomy): Eukaryota > Metazoa > Arthropoda > Insecta > Diptera > Drosophilidae > Drosophila > Drosophila kanekoi. Next base: position 4,010,432 of record JBAMCE010000290.1, read on the forward strand.
TATATACATATGTATATTCAACGTTCAGTATAGTACAGTAAAGACTAGCCAGAGTGAGCTACACACAAATATGTTAGTAGCATTCCCCAATTACTAATTACACGCAAATGCATCTGTGCATATAAGTTCATATTTATTGTATATTGTCTATGTATTTTGTGCATATTACATATTTTTACCATTTTACCGTTGATTAATGTTGCAATGTTGCATGCAAAGGGGCTTTTAGCCTCGATTTGCAAGCTTTTTTTTTGTATTTTTTCTGTGTTTAAAAAATGTACATTATAACATAGTGCATACATACATATTAAACGGTGTATGTGCATACCAAAGTGCTATGACACACTATTAATGGATTATTGTTGCTATGTATATATGTATGAACATATATTTTCTTGGTATGTCAGTAAAATGTGAATAAGCTCGCGAGACTTCATGCAATTGGATGAAAGTACATGATATGCATATAATCCCCTTGAGTTACCTAAATGCAGACATCTGAGCGTACATTAATATAAACATCAGTATGAATCTATGTACATAGAAGCGAACACAACTCCAGAGAATTCAAGGACTAAGATCTCAATGAAATCTCTGGATTTCTTTAAAATTTATATGAAAATGTAGAAGTTCATGACCAAGAATACCTTCGAGACAGTGGTAATAGACAAGGTTTTTAGTTAGTTACTTGTTAACTGCAGTAGAGCTTGATACTAGTAAAATAATTATATCAAGGTTTTTCTTTATCTTCAATTTTAAATATAACTACGATCAACTTAAGTTCGTTCGTATCCGTATCGCAAGAAATTCCTTAACATATGCACATACATACATATGTGTATGCATACTTGGACATACATACATACATATATGTATACATATATACATACATACATATATATATATATGTATATGATAATAAACACAAAAATGCGCGCATACATACATACATACATGCATGATGTGTGGGCAACATACGGTCGGAATATTGCTAATCCGTTGCCAAGGCTGCGGCTGCGGCTGGGCTTTTGGTTCTGGATCTGGTTCTGGCTCCGCCTTTTGTTCTATCTCTGTCTGTGGGCCTTATATATGTACATAGATACGGATGTAGCAAGCAATGGGCCCATGGGATGCTGGTTTGGATTAGACCACAAATTATGTACATACATACTTACATACTTGAATATGTGCTTGAGGCTGCTATAGTCGTAATTACTCTAGCACTACTTTACTAGCGACATCATTTCATCAAGTTTTAAGCAGCTACTCTGTCTACCGCGTCACGTAATCATTAAGCCAGTACCAGGGGAGAGCCGAGCAAGCTGAGTATAGAGGCAGACAGAGAGAGAGAGAGAGAGCGAGAGAGGTAATCTACGACAATTCAAAATACCAGTTTTACTCGAAATTGCCGTCATCTGAGCTTATTGTTGCGCCAAGTCTTTCAATAAGTGCGACATACGTACATACGAACATATATTCATATACATACATACATATTTATGTATACATATGAACAAATAAGTATGTATATATGATATGCATGTATGTATGTACATATGTAGCTATACATTCGAGTTTGTGCGATTACCTATACCACAATGTACATATACACACTGAAAAGCGTTCATACATGAATATGCCTACATACATACATGTGCATGTATGTGTGTGCACGCATGTGTGTATGTAAATTCTTCAAATGCGCATTCTTTTAAGTTGTGTGAGTGTGTTTTTCCAATCAAATGTATTAGTAGTTTCCTAATAATATTGTTTAATATTGTCTAAATTAAATATTTTGTTCTTGTTTCTTGAGACACGTTTTTAAACGCATCTTTCCTTGGGTACATTAAAAAAATGTGTACATACATATGTACATACATATGTATGTGTCTTCTAACTTAGCCGTTGTGCCCTCTGCCATTTAAGCCATTTTATTGCCAATTATCAATAATTTCTTGGTTAACTGACAAACTGTTGCTATATATGAGTGTATACATGTATACATACGTACAGATGTACATGGATACAGTTATCTTAACCTTCAAAATGTATTTAATTAGCATCATGACTAATTCAAATCTGCAAAAGGCAAATGATGCAAACAAGACATCGGACGTTGTGTGACAGCCGGTTAAGAGCTAGCGATGTATGTACATATATACATCATTTGTATGTATATATATATGTGTGTATTACCTGCACTTATGCAAATACTAGTACACAGATACCCATGCACTTGAATTCATTAGTTCTTTCAGTTAGGGAATTTCAAGACCCAGAGCGAGCCTAGCTGCAGCCAGTACTAGGCAAATACATCAAGTTAAGTAAAACCTTGCTCAGAAGGCTCTCCTACGAGCGCTTTCAGCTGTACCTGTTTGGGGTGATTGTGTGTTTGTATTGGCCGCTTGGCAAAAACTTGTTTGAACAGCCAATGCCCAAGCCAAGTAGAATTTGAGCCACAAAGCAACTCGATTTGCTTTTAACATTTTTCTTGACGTCGTTTTCTTGAATTGCAGCTGCGCAGACTGCTCAAGGCGACTGTCTGACAAATATGGCGAAACTGTCGTAGGAGTTTTTATTTGGCTTTTGTGGATAACGCAGACTGGCATATGTAAGCGTAGCTGTATGTACATATGTTCACATATATGTACATATGTACATATATCGATCTGATGGTCTGCAGTTGCGTGAAGCTTTCGTTGTTGCGTATGTCAGGCTTACCTTATGCAATACACCCATACGCAGATTACATGCCATTTTAGCAAATATGTTCATTTTAGTTCGAAATGAATAAAAACTGTTATTATTTAATATGTCCATAGACACTTTATATTCCACTTTACAATTCCCAATTGCATCGTGTGGGCAGTCTCTATAAGATTTTTTAGTTGGCTGAAAACCAAACTGAAATTGAATCATTTGGGTTTGTTCAAGAAACCTAAATACAAGCATAAAAACCCTTTTAGCTTTTTGTCATTTCTAGTCCAATCTCCATTTGTATCTCGGGCTACTTGAGGTTGAAGAAAGTCATGAATGCGATTAACAACAACTCCAGAATTTTGTTGTTCATTATTTACTGGCGATGAAAGAAGTCGATGAAAAATGTGTTGTTCTTATACCTATTGTTGGTGAATGGAGAGAAACTTTGAAGAAATATGTATGTATGTATGCGTGTATGTGCTTTTTGTTCTTTTTTTAACATTTTGGTCGGGTTTGAGTGTGCGGCGACTACATATTTGGGGCAAAGGTCGTTGACAGAAGTCATTAGCGATGGCAACGAATGGTATGAATAACCGCAAAAAGAATTCCATTGGCTGGTTAAACTGGCATCCACCTGGAGACAAGCGTAATTCCCAGGTGATCCATATCCACTTAGCAGTCAGCGTCTGCATTGCTTACGATTGCCAGTAAGCAACCACAATTAGATACAAGCCCTAGTCGGTTGTTCTAGTGCAAATGTAGCCCCAATTTGGCAATTTGACGATAATTGATCGTAATGCAAGTTGCTCGAATGCAGCTGCAGCGATCTGCAACAAAAGACAACAAGATACATATCTAAGAGCAGCTGCAGCTGCAGCTGCACTCAAGTTTCCCCAACTGCTGAACAATTGCAGCTTTACGGGCCGCTACCTGTGGGCCGCGACGCAGAGCTAGGCTTATGGCCAGAATATTGTGGGCTTGCTTGTGAGCACACGTTTCCATTTCAGGCTGTTTATTGTGCTATTTCTTAAAATTTTCTTTACCGTGTTTTATTCTTCTCAGATACGTTTGAGCAAAATGCAGTCAGAGCCATCGCCGCTGTGGTCCAGCAGCTTGCGCTGCGTCCTTACCACCGCTATCCTGTTGCTGATGTTCAGCGGTAAGACGGTGGCCCAATCCAATTACGTGCAACATGGCGATAGCGGCAACTACTCTACAAACGGACTGCCCGAGGAGGCGACCCTGGATGGCAAGGTAACGAGTTCATTCTTAGCATTTAGGCACGAATGCAAAGCACATATTATTTTGGGAACAATACATATATGTTTTTTATATATATAAATTAGCCCTTTTCGGGATTTTCGCTTTCTAATCACCGAGCTGGCAATAACTTTTAGCCGTTTCGTGATTCTCTGATACTGGATCCTTCTTGATCCCCGGATTATGGGAGGGGACAAAAGTGCAAATGTTACCCCAAAAAGACGCATTAAGAATATTAATTTCTTAAAAAAAACCTGTTTCCTGTTTAAATTTAATTTGTACTGGTCTTCGGGTATCCAAATACGATCAAGTTTTATTATTTTCATACTTTCGGTTTTGATTGTTTGATTCAATAATAACTATACAATAACAAAAATGTCGAAACTGGCCGGTTCTGACCTGCTGATTACGCTAATATAAAGCAAATGTGTTACTTGATTTAACAAATTTTCGAAACTGGAAGACTAGTCTGCTTAGAAATAGGGCCAATTCGAAGCGAAACAATGAGAAACAGGGCTATAACTTTTTGCCAAGTTGGCACCAGAGACAATAACCCCATTACTTGAGCTGAGACACTTGAATGCATATGTGTATTGTGTATTGTTATTATCGAGGACACATTCAAAGCCAGTCTCAACGGAAGCTTCAGTCATGTGATGCGATTCCACACTAGTAGCTTATATAATATGATAATCTGTGGAAGCTCTGTTGTGGGGATTGTGTAAGGTTTGGTTTGGTTGAACTTGTTGCCTTATACCAAGCTTCCCACGCAATATGTATATACTGGTAGTAGGAAGATTGTTTATTGTTTCATTAAACTTTTTATTATTGCTTTCCAGGTTACCAAGTTGGACGATATTAGCCCCTTGATATTTTTGAATCGCACCAAAGCTGCGCTTAACTGCGCCGCAGGCTCTATGCAAGTATGTTGCTGTTATGTCTCAAAAAAAAATAAACCAAGACTAACCTCAAAACTTTGCTGCTGCAGGTTGATCTCAAATTCAACGATCCATTCCATGGCATCATCCAGGCCGACTACGATCGCAGCAGCGCGTGCCGCGTTAGTGGCAAAGGCGCACTTAGCTATCGCCTGGAGCTCCCACTCAAGGGCTGTGGCACAATACAGGTAGGCATACGATTTCCATGTCCATGCAGTCCAACTCATGATTTCAGAGTGACTTCAACAGAATCCCACACGCGTGTTCACCAACAACATTATTGTGCGCTTCCATGCCAATTTGGAAATGGACGGCGATGAGATCATCACAATAGTTTGCCGGTATCCGCCGCCTGTGCCCTCACTGCCACCCGCATTGCCAGCGCCCATGTAAGTAGTCGACTATTGGTTCTCATTGGAAATAACATTTTTGGGCTTGCAGATTAAATCCTATTGCTACTGGTGCTGTGCTCCAGCCGCCACTAAAGGGCATACAAATATTGATGATCATCTGTGCTATCATGTTCCTGACGCTTTTGCTGTTGGGCCTAGCCGTCTCCTACTACTGTCTGCGAAGCCGACCCATACCAGTCGTACGGCGGTTGCCTATGAGCATGGGTAGCGGATCGGAGATAACCAAGTTGAGCGGTAGCAGTGCTGGCAATATTAGCGCTTTCGAGGGTGTGAAGATACCGCGCGCCCATGCCGCACTCCAAGCCGTCTATAGCTCGTCGGGCAGCGAAGGCGCGTTGATACCTTCGGACTATCCCAGTGAATCGCATTCAGAAATCGAGGAGATTGACACTCGATCATTACCGTTCAGTTCAGCGGGCAGTTTCGAAAATCGAGCATTTGTTCAAGAGACTTCTAGTATCTATAGTGACCATTATAGCCCGACCCAGGAAATACCTGTAGCTAACGCAATGATGACTACTGTTTCACGACAAACCAATTCTATACAAGAGGTGCCCGCTGGCTCACCGAAGTTCGATGTTCAGGTCCGGGTTAAGAAATCTCCACCGCCAATTCCATCACCCGTCACTTCCGACACGGAGAGCATGGCCACGCTGCGGACCGATCGAAACAATTTGTCCACCATTATGGAGGCATATGAAGATCGGGAGAGTGTCATGACCATGGACTCGTTGCCGCCGCAAGTAGAGACGATGCAGTCGCAATTCACTTATGTGCCGGAGCTTCATCCAGCACCGCAGATGCCGCAGCCACAACCGCTCCCCATGGTAGCCGAGCCTAAGTTCTCAGTGTACACGCGCACGCATCATGAGGTCGTAGATGGTCGCCCAGAAACCTGGTCTGACTACACCGATGGACCGGAGCCAAGCGAGATTACAGACCTAGCCTCTGAGGCACCTGAAAGACTTGTACATGACACAAGTCGTGCAGTGGAGTCGACGCATTACTACGAGGACGAGTATGTACCAGCGGAGCCAGTGGTGCTATCCCCTGTACTGCCTGTAACATCGCACACAGTAGACGACATCTATTTGCGTACAGTTACTGAGAAAAAAACCATCGAAGACATTGAAAGCCACAAGCGACGTATTACCGAATACAAGAGTAAGCCGAAAGCGCCACTACCACCTCCTCCTCCGCCAATCGTTGATCCCAAGTTCGATGTTAAGGTGCGCAATTATCCGAGCCAGCGCGAAGAGCAGCAGTGGGAAAACTTTTCTGATATCTCTAGCGCCTCTGGTCTTACACTGACGCCCAAGATGTCGCGCACCGAGCTAAGTTTGCCGCCAGCTGAGCCGCCGGCGCAAATTCACGATAACAAGCTTAAGTTGACCAGCCCCGAGCTAGTCGGAAACATGAAACCTATAGAGGTGCCACCACAGGACAAAGATGTGCCCAACTGGGATGTCCTAATACGCATTCTAGAGGAGCCTGAGCTATCGGAAATTGGTGACGATGCTAGTTCCGTGCACAATATAAGCTATGATGACAGGGCCAAGTGGAAGGAGATAATCACCACGCAATCTTCATTGCGTACAATGCTCACAGAAGCTGTTGTGCGTGAAGACTTTGAACGTATCCGCCAGGACACCCGCTATGAACGCATGTTCGAGCCACAGACTTGGGACGTCATCATACGCATCCTGGCACCACCCAGTGACGACGATACTGACGTGGAAACGCGCGGCCCTAAGCGTGGCAAGAAGGCGCCTCCGCAGCCCTGGGACACTCGCTCCAGGCGCAGTTCATTGCCCACGCTATACGAGTATGATAGCGACGGTGGATCCAGCGTGCGAACCATACGCAACGATCCAACATTACCGCTACATGGTGGCCCATTGGGCGCTGGGGCCGGGTCTGGTCCGTTCAATACGCAGCGGTCACGTCGCAGCTCGCGCACCTCGTACCAAACGGACCACAACGACTTTCGATCAATGTCTGAGGTGACCGTTGATTTTGGCAGGCCACAGCCAGATAATCTGGATAATGTTAGCGATGCCAGCTCGTACTACCACATGCAGTACTACGATGACGAGGACAGGCGTTCCTTCCATCGGTCAATCAGCCATCCATCACTGGCTCGCTCCGCCAGTGAATTCACCGAGCACTGGACAGCACCCGATGAGCTTGAAGTCTCCTCGCCGGAGGGTACGCCCCGCGCCTATCGGTCGCGTCAGGTGAGAACTGCTACCATAACGTCCCGAGTCCAAGCAATAACGCTCTGCCCATCAATTTGCAGCCATTAACGCTAGCTCAGCTCGAATCGGTTCAACCTGAGGAGCGCATTGTATCTCAGACGCAAAGCGAATACGTGGAGACGCATCAAACCATCTTCCAATCTGAAAAGCAGTTGCCCCAGCCCCCGCGCAAGTGGTAGGCGCCACGCCCCTCTACCACGAGCCTTTTTTTTTTTTGTTTTCTTAATTATTCGGCCAAACACATACGCGCAAAATACGTTTCGGGTGGGGTTATTAATACTTAGTTTTGACAGTAATACATACATAATTGCTTTTACAAATTAGGATCTTGAAGTAATCTCTTCAGCTGATTTAACATTGTCAACCAATCTGATGAATAACTCTATGTCAAACATCTCATCAAATATAACTGAAATCTTACCGCGCCATTATAAATACAATTGAAAATTATGACGCAATACTAACAAAAGTGCCAATTACAATTGCCTGACGAAATATGTCCACTCAGTTTGCAATATTAACAAAAACTTAAATGCAAATCTGACACATCTTAGTACATAAAGCTGAATCGACCCAAAAGTGGATAGGCGCTTGTAAGTCCCTTAACGACCCAAAACATGGGGGCCTATTTTTTTTATTTTTTTTTTGTTTCACACATATGTATATGTATATATGTATTTATGTATGTATGTATGTATCTAATCTAACTAAAGTAGCGTCTTAAGCAGATAGAATAAATATGTAAGTGCTTTAAATATTGCATACATATGTTGATGTACGTACCTCTGCACGGATGTATGTACGTACATATATATGTATGTGTATGACTCTCTAATTTGCATTAAACACTATGCTGCCCTTTAATATCTCAAATGTTTTTTTTTTTTTTTTTAATTGGCCAAGCTAATTAATACTGCAAGCTTTGCTAAGAAGAGTATCTTCGAGCGAACCACTCTATAAGACATTCCTACTGCCACACACAAGGAGATAAGCGAAATGAAAGATATAAAACTTAAAGGATGCGGAGAACACATTAATTTACTAGTTGTGGAGAGCTTACAGGTTTTAAAGTATTAATAAACTAGCTAGAAATACAAATGAAGGGTTGGGTGAAGGCATTTTCAATACTAAAAGTATATCTAGAGACTCCCAATTATACATATGTACATGCGACAGAATCAACACATATGACTTCCACTGATTTCCGCTTTTGCGGACTTCAAAGTATATAGTATAATTATATATATATAAAAATATACATTTCTTTTATGTTGAAAAGTTGCATATAGATATTCATTAACTATACTAACTAATCCGTCCAAGATAAATGCATACTTGAAAATATTACTTACATCAATAACAAGTCTTAACTATTTTGTTCGGGATACCGAGTTTTGTTCAGTGTACTTCTACACTGCAAAAGCTTGTTTAGTGAGAATTCACTTTTTTTCTATTTGCTCTGCGGATCTTATTTTGGTAAGTTGCATATGTTGAAGGTTGTATGTAAAGAGTTTAACTAAGCTGACAAGAGATTGAGATTGAGAGAGAGAGAGAGAGAGAGTGATCAGAGCTTAGACTAGACCAGACTATGTACAGCACATTATGCAACGGTTTATAAATTCAAAAATGATGTAAGAAGTTTCTTTATTATCTTACTGTAATATAATATAATCACAGTCCATTAATAAAAAATCACAATGAAACCTAGTTGATTAATATTTATCATAACAGAACTGTCTGTAATCAATGTAAGACAATGAAAATACAATGAAAAAAAAATCTACTAACAAATCGTCCACTTGTTTTATTTAAGGGCGCGTATGTGTGTGTGTAAGTATGTCGCAGCAAAGCTATGTATACATATGTGTGTGTCCATTAGCTTTTAATTCTAGATTGAATTGGCGAAAAACTACAGGATGATCGTGGAGTATGCCTCTTGGCGATGATCGCAATTTGAGTAGGTGCTCCCTCTCTCTTGAGTTGCCCACAAAGTTTGGCTTGGCTTCGAGTCATCAATTCGCTTATTGTCGGGTTCACTAATTCGGTTATTGTCGGGGTCACCAATTCGGTTATTGTCGGGGTCACCAATTCGGTTATTTTCAGGGTCACCAATTCGGTTATATAGTTATTATTCACAAAAAAGTGAATATTTAGAGACGAAGATGCTGAAAGAGAGCTCGAGCTAGAAGAAAGTCTGCACATACTTTTCGTAATATGGTAAAATAACAAACAAGTGTAAACAATCGTATCAAAGATAATAAACATAAAATAAAAAACACACATATTCCTGAATATACATATACATAGCTAATATGATGGAGGTGTTTTATATGCCCATCAGGCCAGCTATGCCCACCAAAGAGGGAGGTTTTAGCCTAGCGACCAAAGAGGCAGATGTTAGTCTTAAAAACGATTTAGACACTGATCGGACGATATACAAGAAACTGGCATACAAGAGGTTTCCGCCAATTTACCACTTTTGCGGATGGAATTTCCCAAATTCCATTAAGTTTTTAAGCAAATCGGACATAACTAAAAACTAGACGAAAAAATGCTTGAATTGCAATTTCCACGGGGATAGCTTTGATTTTGCCAAAAATGTAAAACACGTCTCAAAGGATCCATGGAAATGAATTTGAGCGCGAACCGTCACCCACCAAATCCTTGACACCATTTCCACCAAGAAGGAATGGATTTTCCGAAAAGTGCGAAACAGCCCTCAAATAAATTTAAACAAAGATCTTTAAAAATGAGTTTGACGGCGATCGGATTGGTGATCAACGCACAGAACATACCATAAGAGCTAGGAAGCTGAAATTTAACCAAATTTAGCATAACCCGTATATTTTTTTAAGTCCTCATAGAAATGAGGTGCCAAAAGATTCTATATTATTTCTTTTTTCAAGCATTTTGTCGGTGTATTTTAATTTTTCTAGCTGTGCTGCTGTCATCGAATTTCGAAGTCGAAAAACTAAAAACTGGTAATAATGGTACCGTTTGAAAAGCGAAAGATCCCACAAGAAGTTTTAGTTCGCATTGATAGTTATACATACGTTGCACGTCTTACTGCTTACATTGTGCTTGGTGTTGTTAACACAGCAGCAGGGGATACGGCGCTGCATCAGAAACTAGTAGCTGCATGGCTCCTTGAGGCACTTCGAATAACTGATATTTTAGCTCTCTAGCGGAAAGTGAATGAACTATACACATTTTTCGCCACAAGCTACTTAGCATGGACACGAAACCTTAATGTGTTAGTTCCGTCTGTCGCACTGCTTGACCATTCCAATGGATAGTGAAATAACTTTTGCACTGCTTGAAGCAGTCGCTGACTGCATACTGCACTGCCGACTCACACGGTATGCGACATAACTTATCATTAGAACAAATTGAATAGTTTTGGTAATTTTGCTTGCTGATACCGGTACGCGACAGAAACAAACTCAACTTATTAGGTTATTTAATCTTCAGCATGGCGAAGATACACATTTCTTTCTCGTTAACTTGTACAAAAGGTAGACATCGATTACAGAAATTCTTAAGTTTTTTAGTTTTGCACTGCACACTGGCACAAAACTGCTTGTTATTGTAGCAAAATGTTTCACAAATTTAACATTGCCAGGCCAAAGGACTTGGGAGCTCCTCAAGCAGTTTTATTTAAAGCACTTTTCTGTTTAGAGGATAAGTGCAAAAGTAAATGTAAATAAACATGAATATATTATATGTACATACTTAGCTAGTTTCATCATATGGGTTAATCATATGAATATTTGGATGCTCATATGAACTGGTGTATAAATATATATCTCTATACTAGCGGGTATTGCTCGGCCTTCCCCGTGGATCTGCTGAAAATGTTACATATATCGTTTCCACTAAGTATATGCCCGTGGAAAATTGAAATCCAACTGTTCCAATTTTGAACTTCACTTCTATTTAAAAATATGTTTTAAGTGCATCGAATAAAGAAAATATAAGACTGAATTATTGAAGCAAGAGCTAGGAAGCTTAAATTTTCACTGTAGTTTCCGTATGTGGTGAAGGTGCAAATACGTATGTTTTTTTTACATGTGTGCATATGTGATCGGTTTTTCGCGTCTGTTTGTACATACGTCTCATGTACATACATATATACCCAACCTAGCAAAATGGCTGAAAAGGGCTTAATTTGTGCAAATGTTTGGAATAGGCAGAAGAAAACATCTCCGACCCAATTAATTTAATGGGTTCAGGATATTAAAACTATGCAGGGAAATAAGTAAAAGATTACTGAGTAATTAAAGAAGAAATGAATGTACCTATGTGCTCCTTGCGCTTAGACAACGGCGCTAGACAGTAACGGTAACAGTTTATGCACCGTGAACCCATTAGAAATGTGGGTAACAGACAGAAGAAAGCATCTGCGACCCCATAGAGTATATAGATTCTTGAATGCGTCGACCGCAGATCCTATAAGAGCTAGCGAAAGTATGCTTTTGAACTTTCCAACAAATCGATATGAATCGACATCGAGAATTTGTGTTTTAAAGAGTTAGATTCCCTAAATTCGACATGAAGCTTCTCGAATCGCACATACAACGTCTGCTTACGATAGCTTTTAGTCACATACACACTTATGCATTTAAGTACATTCAGAAAAATTAACACATGTACATACATAAACTATTTTTAATTTAAGACTAACAACAGTTAAGTGATTCTCGTTTTCATGTTGAAATAATTCAATTATTGTCTTAAGCTGAGCCGAATCTGTACCTAAAATATTACATGAAAAAAATCTAAAAATGTTCTATATGCTTATAATTTTGCATTGAAATGTGTAACGCAGGGAAGGAGGCATCTTCGACCCCATAAAGTATATATATTCTGGATCAGCATCAGCAGCCGAGTTGATATAATGTCATTCAAGCTATAATAGTTATAAAATAGGTCCTTTAACTTAAAATCCGAAAGGAAAACAAAATATTGTTATTTATATTTCTTCAACTTCAATAGAAGAGTAATGTAAATTTAACGAGCAAGTACGGCGCTCTTCGGCACGCCGAAGACTTAATACCCTTATGAATTTGCAGTTATGTGAAAATCGTGAAGTTCGTATATGCTAAGCTTAGTGAAAATATCTTGGAAAACACAATATTTTCCCTTACAAAAACTCATATTTTTGGACGATTCTTCCTATATAGCTATATAATATAGTAGTGCGCGCTTTATAAGATTTGGCTCAAGTGAACCAATAAATGTCGAGTTTGGTGAAGATATCTTGATACCCAAAAAAAGTTTCTTAAATACATATATAAATACTTAAAAGGGATGCTCGTGGCTTCCTCTATACGTCCCACAATTCCTGTTGAGAGTATAATAGCCTTTAGAAGGGCTTACTACAAATAATTACAATGTAAGCATTGTCAAATGAAGCTCTGAAAGGGAAAAATAGTTAATAATACATATGTAAGTATGCAGTGTGCTCCAGTCGGGAGTGCCCGACTAAGAGATTAATTTCCTTCTTCTTCTTCTTCTTTCTCCTAAGTGCTGCGTCTGTGCTTATTCTGCTCTGAGCCCCAGACTATGTGAAATGCTTTCATGATTAGGTTCAGCATTTATTATGTCTATTCTTTATGAAAGGTTCAGGGAACAAATCGGCCATCTACATGTGTCTAAACTACCGCAGCCCAAGACTATACCTCAAAAAATGAGTTTTATTCCAGGAGGAAGGGAGGGAGGGGCGGGGGGCACCTATATGTAAGAAGATGGTCGGATCTACATGGCTAGATCGACTCGTCTTCTGTTGCTGAGTCAGAATATATACACTCTCTATGGAGTTGAAAACGCTTCCTTCTCCCTGTTACATAGGCTTGCACAAAAGCTTTTTAATCCATTTCTTAAAACAGTTTGTGTTTATTTTTTAAATAAAAATTCTGATTTGATTCTGTGCAACTTTTAGATAAAATGTAATGCATTATTTCCTAGTTTCCTTGGTCAATTGTTTTAAGCTTATTGCAGATAGGATCCCTTGTTCATAGGAATATCTATCTTATACCACATTCTCATCATTTATTTTTCCCTTACCATTTTGGCAGTCTTTCGCTTTGGAAGCTTTTAGGAACCACTTTTTGTGAGTGTATCATGTACTTATGTACATATGTACATATATGCATACAAGCAAAACTTACAAATGTGTATTTTTATCTGGTTTGCTGTGGGAAAAAATGCTGAACATGCTGCTTGACCTTCAATATCCACAGAAAGTGATAAGAACATTTTTGCACAAATCGTATAAGTACGTTTTTATACCCTGCACTAATAAGTTAATTCTTTATAAATGGGTAACAATGGGTACACTATGAAAATGAGTGAAACAGGCAAATGGAGACATCTTCGACATAAATAGTAGGCATTATTATATGTATAATATATGTCCTAAAATTCAGTATCGAATCGATAGCCCACCCGCTTCCTCGAAATCGATAGAAATCGATTTTTGTATATGTTTGACGCTGAGTACAGGACATCTCCTACGCGAATACTATCAACTAGAACACATATTTTTTTATTTTAATTTTTGCTTCGACTGATAAGCTGAAAGTTTCCCACAGTAGCGAAACAAAATAATCCAATGAAAATACAAGTGTGTTTGTAAATATCCCAACCTGAACTATGTATGTGCATGCGTACATAAACACATATGTTTATGTGTATGTAAATGCATATGTATGTGCGATAAAGATTGTGTGGTCGCCGACAACTAAAGTCAAAACGCAAAGACTTACAAACATGCATACATACATACATATATGTACATGTATTTTTAAATAAACTTTCGAATGTGTGCATGTATGTGTGCATGTACATACATGCTTGCATCTTTGAACACACAATGGCATGAGTACCTATGGAAATCGTTGACTCAACGGTAAATCTTGAGCAACTGCGGGTCTATATACGCGGGCGGGTCTTTGTCAGAATATGCCAACTAAGAGTAATTAGTCAATATGCGAATCCCATTTCGATGTGCTGGTATTTAAATCATAAATATAATTATTATTTCAGGAATTTTCATATCAGTTTGTTACTAATAGACATAAACGGAATGTATACGAGACCGCAGACCAATCTAGAGTATGATAACTTTTATCGCTAAGGCATACGCACTTGGACTTAAAAAATTAATATAAATATGAGCATTACCCCTTGTCCCACTTGATTTGTTTACTTAGTATAAAATAACATAAATACCAATTGATAGCAAAATGAGCTGCTCAAAATCTAAGAGAGATAGAGAGGGAAGGGGAGAGAGAGAGAGAGAGAGAGAGAGGGAGCGAGAAAAGATGAGAGCAAGTGCTTACAGGCATGCATGCATACGAGCTAGTAACAAGCCGAGCTAAGGCAAAGAGCGAGCCAAAGAGAGGGTCAGGCTAATTGGCCGCACTAAGGCAAACAGGTACAGGCTCCACCCAATGACAGATAGCAATGGGCTCCCCAGAAAAAAAACAAAGGCATGCCTGAACCACCATGACCTACAATACACAAACACAGACGTACACACAGACAATACACACACACACTCAGAGGCATCTGGTGGCCAATCAGAATACGTTTCAAACATAACGGTTCGCGCACAATGCACAGGCAACCGCATGCCGATTGGCCGCCGTCAACGCCGACGCAGAAGCAACAGCAAGAGAGTCAACGCAATTTCAGCTGTTAAAAGGGCAATTGCTGAATACGAATCCAGAGAGAACGTAAGAGAGAGCCGCCAAATAACGTTCACAACTTATCACAGCAGCAGCAACGACAGCAGCAGGGTGTTGCTGTTGTTGCTTTCACTGTTGCTGCCGTTGCGTCGATAGTGATGACGATGTCTGAATTTTGAGCTCGGCTCGGCTGGCGGCTGTTCTATAGGTTAAGTCGCCGCTGGTGGCCACGTTAGGTGTCAGTAACAATTTAGTTCGACACGCGGACGCACCTGTTTTTTTTTTTACATATTTTGTTTGTTGGCAAAATAAAAATCCCCAGATGCACATTGCTTTTAGCGAATTTGCCGTTGTGTGTGTGTGTGTGTGTGTGTGTGTGTACTAGTGTAATAAGTTTTTAAATAATTAATTATATTTATTGTAATGCATATGACCCAGACAAGTCGGGAGTAAAAAACCGCGCCAAAAGCCAAAAACAAATTATAAATGACAAACTTATTGGAATTTAGCTTCGATTGAAAACCAAAAAAACGCACATCCCATAAACAAAAGCAATAACAAAAGTTACCGCCCATGTAAATAAAACCCAATGATCGAAAGTCTTGTTCTTTAACTGTTATTATTGTTGTTGTTGTTGACAAGCCGTTGTCAAAATAAAAATATGCCAACAGCGAAATAAACATAAACAATGCCTTGACCGTGTGTCACGGAATTGTTGTTGTTGTTGCTGTTGTTGTGTTCAAAAAAGCGCGAAAATTTAGGCGAATCGAAAGCTAATTCATTGAATTCGATCTTGCTCTATATTTGTGTGTTTGATGTATGCAGCAACAGCAGCAGCAATGAAAAGCGAGAGTTTTCCGCCCTACCAACAACAACGACAACAACAACAACAACAACAACTTCAGCAGCAGCAACCTTAACTGTAACGTCAAAAGCAGCACATTTATCAAGCCTGACGCATGCCAAGCAAGAATAACCTTCTTTTTATTCTTTTTTATTAAAAATCAGAAAAGTGTTAATTTGTGACTAATTTTGATTCGGGAGAATCAGAAAAAAGTTATTTAAGAAAATTAAAATAAAAAAAAAACACAAAAGTAAAACATCAACAACAACAGCTGATGCCATTGCAGCCGCAGCGTCTAAGAGTAGGCAATGGCCACTTAGTGTCTGTTTTTTTGCTCGAGCCGGGCGTGCGCCAGTGGCTGCGTGTGGGAAAAGAGCATATAAATGGGATAAAGGAGCTGACAATGAGCATAGTTGGCAGTGATAAGAGCACATAAACTGAAACTGAACTAAAACAGTGCAATAAAGGGAAACTGAATCGGGCGAATCGGAAGCTACACACCCGCACAAATCACATCGTCCGTCAAATTGGCGCCACACAACTTTGAGTTGCATTCAGACCGCATGCATTTTCACTTACCCAGCGAAGCGGCAACGGCAACAGCAGCGGCAGCGGCAGCAGCTACAGCATCTACGCCAGCAGCAGTTGTGGGCAGCAGCAGCAGCAACAATACTTTATATACGGGCTCGACAGCAACAGGAACAGGAGACGTCTTAGCTGTGGCACCCGTCAGCATCGCCGGCCGTCTGGGGCGCAACATTTGTAGCGGCGGCAGCGGTAACGGCAGCGGTAGCAATCGCAGCATGGTCACATCGTCGGCATCGCCAACGGGAACGGGCTGGTCAGCGCCTGCCGATTACAAGAGCGCCACCACGGCTGCCGCAGCTGCCACGGCGGCGGCTGCGGTCATGTGCGAGGTGATACCATCGAGCAGTGCCAGTGTTGGCAGCAGCTCGCCAACAGGTGGCGCCAGCAATGGTACTGCCAATAGTGCACACAGTGGCAACAACAAAAACAACAACAATAACAGCAACAGTCGCAACAACAATAACAACAACAGCAACAATGCGGTGCATCAGGATCTGTTGTGGATGGAAAGATTTGTGCTCGAAAGACAGCAGGAATATCCAGGAGAATTGGGTAAGCGGCATCCCCATTTCCACAAACAGAATTCCTCCCCAAGCAAATTATTATTTCTGATTGGGTCGATTTGTTTACAACAATTTCATTTGGTTTGGTAGAAACAAACTCAACTTGCACGTAAGCAAGCCAAACTCAGGTCAATCTTTAGTTCGGGGCTCTTGCGAAAGCTTGAGCGCGTGTCAATTATCCAGGATGGGGCTCACGAGATATCTAACACTTTTATGGCTTTACGTAGATGTCGATGTCAATGTTATTCGATGATGCAAGTAGAATGGCAGTAAATTGATATCAGTTATTGGTTTTGATATCAACGCACGAGTCTCGCTGCGCTTATTTTGCGTCTTCCTCTTTTGGTCCTCGGCTTCGGCAGAACATTTCATTGAAATCCATATACCTTAGCATATCGTTGACCCATTATGAAATCTCAGAGTGTTGACGAGAACGAGAAACCGGGCTGTGGATTTTATGAAAGACTACACTTTTCCTCATTAAACGTGTCCTAAATTTGAATGAACTCTTGCCTGAGGCTGGATTGCTTAAAGATTGTTTGGTACAAACACTTTATTGGGCTTCGAGTCCCTACAAATATCCTATTGGTTATTAATGTCTACGATTGACATGCATATCAGGAAATTTGCAAAGCTCGTTATTCCACAGTTTAATGAGAATTTGTTAAGCAACAACATTTAGTCATACACAAACTCAGCTTACCGCAGAATCGCCCTATATATACATAAATATATATATATATGAAATAATAGTCTGATAATATGTAAACGGTGTAATGTGCTGTACTTTCCTTCCTGCCCATCCGACCGAGGGGAAGGAAGCACAAGCTAAGACTAGCAACAATCTAAATCTAAATAATAGAATATTTGTTGGCTGGCTCGAGGTCCAGAAACAGTGAAAACAATTTTGTTTAATGTTTTGCTTACAATACATTTCGGTTGCACATCGGCAAACCGTCTTCGGGGCACTAACACCAAGATACAAAAAACAATTAACAATTAGAGCACATTAGGATAAAACATTGATTTGAACATTTTACATACATTAATTTACACTTCTGCTCCTTTTGACGTGCAGATGGAAACTGAGACTGTTTAAGACGTGTCTCTACACGTGGGCCAATTTTCTGTGTCCGTCTTGAAGTTTAGTCGTTTGTTGGTTTGTGTGTTGATTATGTTTAGCATTTTCAATGTGTGTCGTTTGTTTTGGTTGTTGTTCTTGTTGTAACATTGTTGTTTCATCAAAATCTTGTGTGTGATTGCTTCTCATGAAGTGGGTCATTTGTGATGTTTTCTGCATATAATTTTGATGTCTTAATTAGAAGCCACGATTTATGTTGACTGTTATCCTTGTTATTAGTTTCGATTTTGTTGTTCCTATCTAAACACTTTTGCACTTGTTGTTGTTTTCCTCGCCACATGGTATTTGGTAAATGAGGTTGTTTTTGTCAATCATAGGCATTTTTGACTTGATCTTGTTGTAGAATTTTTTTAATGCCTTCCTAGGTTTGTGTGCTACTTTAATTTCATTTTTTTGTAACAGTCTAAAACATCTAAATAATTTAAATAAGAAGATTTATTAAAGGAAAAAGAAGACACCCAACAGAATACCCTGTAATATGTAGGGTAATCATTACAGAGGACCCGCAACGGTTCATGCAAGGCATAGTTAGTTGGACTAAATTTAAGAAATAAATATGTACAATTACATGCTAATCTACTAGGTACAGATGAGCTTATTTGGCTAGTCAAACCAAAGAAGTCGACATATCTACGGTTAATTAAAGAGGAAAGATTTATTATCAGAAGGCTACTAGAGTATGATGGCACCCAAACATCAGGATTCCTGTTTAGTCCTGCGATTAAGATATCTTCAAAAGCAAAAACGTTTTTTATACCTAACATAGTTTTTGAGTGTTCTTTTCTTTGGCAGCTAAATGACACAGTGATATGATTAACTAGATAAGGTCGAGCTTAAACAAGATACGTGGAAACCCAAAAATGTTTTACACATTTAGTACATATTAAAGAAATCCTGTGGCAGCTATATTCTAATGTCTGATACAGCAGGATATGTAAGATATGTACTGGATGTCAGAGAAAATGAGGTCTATGCAAGCGTTATGAAAAATTCTTTAAAACTGAGACAAGAAATGCAATAGAAACAGAAAAAAGACGCACAGAAAGATATGGTCGAGTCCAGCCGAGTCAATCGGCTGTTGATGCTGATCTAGAATATATATATACTTTATGGGGAGATGTGTTCTTTCTATGCGTCTCTAGATCAGGTCGGAGATTCAGCACTCTTCGTGTTACATACTTACATTTGCACAGAACTAATATGAATGTTTTCAGTGTATACAGGGTAAGCCAGGGCTTAGTTCAAGATAAGTATAAATATTTACCCCACTGGTGATATTAGTATAATGACCTCCAATAGGTCACATCGTTTGAAGAGATGGTCTGCATTTTGTCACTTTATCGCATTTTCGTTGCTTTAAATTCTCAATTGATTATAGCTTCGGAATTTGGGACAAGCGCTTGCCAATCCAGAGTCGGTAGCAGATCCTGATGAAAGAACCGGAGGATCCTTGAAATAGCTGTACAGTCAAACTGTGCTCACTCTTCCTGTTTACACATTGTTGATGTTGATGGTCGTTATGCCAACATTGACCTCTAGGTTAGGGGCTAGAAACATATATATTATGTTATTACTTTTTATATAATTGAATTGATTGATAAAGTGATTTTAAAGTAAATCTCTGAACCTAGTTGAGTGGGCCCTTTACAAAAACATATGCGAGCCTTCGAGCAACAAATGGCCCTGCGACCTTCATCGCAGGTTGCTCTGGATCTGGCTAAACTGTCATCTGCCGACCCACATCGGGGCAAGGTGTCACGGCCACCCACTAATTAATTATGAAGCGCGCCAGCGAAACGTTGAAGTGCCGTTTAATGCAGATACAAATGATTGATGGTCACGATTGCCGCCAAAAAACTATCAATTATTCACCATATTTTGAACAAAAATAAATTAATGTATAAGCTGATTGAATTTAATTTTCGGTTTCGAATTACAGTGCGTACGAGCAATCCGTACTTCCTGTGCTCGGCTCTGCCCTCTCACTGGCGGTCAAATAAAACGCTACCGTTGGCCTTTAAAGTCGTCGCCCTGGCGGACGTCGGCGATGGCACCTATGTGACGATCCGGGCGGGGAACGACGAGAACTGCTGCGCCGAACTGCGAAACTATACCGCCCAGATGAAGAACGGCGTGGCCAAGTTTAACGATCTACGCTTCGTGGGACGCAGTGGTCGAGGTGAGTAACGATCCACAGAGCATCGCAGGATTTCCCTTTACTTATACTCTCCTATATTAAACAAAATCGTTGCCTATAAAATGGCTCCAACTACAAAGGATTACAGGTTCAGGTTAACAAGTGTGTAAAATCGAGGACTACTTGAGTGTGTGTATAGGAAAGGACATGAAAGCGAACTGGATTGATAACATTTGAGTATTCTAATAAACGTGTGCGTCAATATTGGAAGCTTCAATATAAATTTTTGCATACTTTTCATATAAGAACATAACAGCGAAAAGAGCTCGATATGAAGAGACCCGAAATATTAAACCATTCCCATTAATCAGAAGCTTATGTTAAAGATTACGAGAGATACAGACAACAAATATTTTCCTTTTAGCTAAGCCGTAGCCTCGTTTCCTCTTTGATTAAAAACTAATTTTAAAAGAGATACAATCCACACACACAGGAAAGTTGTTCTTTTCCGATTTTTGTATTGGGTGCTATATGATATATTTGCCCGATTCTGATATGACTTATGTGACAAGCAGAGTAAAGTTAAGCTGCCTGCAGCCGAACTCTAAATTCCCAGATGATATCTTCCGAACTGAGAGTTTGGTTTGCATAGAAGCAGATTAATATGTAGACAGACAGGAGGGTAAAAGGAAAATATACATACATATAGAATATAATCTCCGGCCTACTAGATGGCTCGATTCACTTGGTGCATACAATAACACTTTTGCGTTCCGATAATAAGACTTGATCTGACTTTTGTTCAGCTTCTTTTTACAACTTATTTTTTTAAATATATAGGCTCTTTATCAGTGCAGGGTATACAAATTAAAAGCTGGATTTTCAATCGTCCCACAAATCTCTTATTCAGTATTCGATGCCTGAGAGCGGAAGTTGTTAGGAGCGGAAACGCTTTGATTGAGCAACGTAACTTTAAGGTACCGATGCCGATGCCGATGCCGAAACTGAAGCCATTGTGGTGTGTTGGCCCTAACACGCAGAAAGGATCAATGTCCAGCAGTCGTCATATTAGGCGGCTGCTGTTGCTGCAGTTTGCGCTGGCCCCGGGGCAACATGCAATACGGTAACGACAACAACTACTCCTCGCCCCAGCAGCCGGCAGCCCGCAGCCCGCGAATGTGCCCATGGTCGAAGCTTAGCTTCAGTCGGCAGCTCAAAGTTTGCTGCACATGAATACCTAAGATATCAGCATACCTTGAGCTGCTCGGGCGTCACGCAATCGAATAATCGATTTGAACCCACCATTAATATGGGATATGTTCATGAGCCTGTACTCCAGTCACATTGCATAGAATTTGCAGCAGCAGTTGGCTAATTAGCTGCAACTGTTGCCTGCCAGCCAGACTACCTGCCTGGCTGCCTGCCTGCCTGCCTGCCTGACAGTCGGCCAGTATGCATGCCTTCCAATTGACGGCTCGTGCCGCAAAGGGCAGCAAATAATTACTGCCCCAGAAGCGGCAGCAACAACAGCAGAGAACAACGAGCACCAGGCATGCAAATAACAAGCTAATGATGTAAGAATATAAGCGCTGACCAAATTGTCAACGACAGCCCCAGTGTCGTCCATTTAATAGCCTAGCCCACGCCTCCGCCTCCGCCTCCGCCCACGGCCTCGCCCAAAGTGGCCTTCGCCATGACCCCAGCTATCAAGGCACGTAAATTGCGAGCCAGGACACCATGCGGTGTTTTCTGATTAAATGACAAAGCTCATTTCGACCAGCAAGCGTGCAAAACAAACAAAATATTAATATGCGTTTAAGCAAAAAATTAAATATATACTGCATTGAAAAACTGCTCCCTTTTCGATTATGGAGGCGGACAGCCTGACAATGTCATGCGCCGAGATTTTATGATACTTTAAACAATGCCTTGATTCGGATTTTAAATGCTCTTCAATAGCTCGTCAACTGGTTGATCGCAATCTTAGTTTATTAGACCGCCTATCAGCTGGCCATCTAAAACGGACTAATCATATCAAAGGACTCGATTCCGAAATCGACAAAAGGCAAAAGGATTACGAGACTCCTCTAACAAACGACAAATGAGTGGCACGCGCCGCAGCAATTTATAAGTCGCATAAGTTGTGCCCCAACGTTTAATTAATATCAAAATTTGTACTCAGATTTGAATAAGGGTTGGGCCAGGCTGGTGCCAACATCTCGCACAGCCCTTGGCTGCTGTTGGGAAGGGCCGACTAGAATGCACTGCCAAAACTCACATATGTCTGCCGCCTGCCTTTTACATCTATTCTATCTATCTATCTGTTTAGTAAGATTCGCTTAGCAGGTGAATGCTACGGTTGTTCATATTCTTCCTCAAGGAATTGTCTTTTTTTATGTTGGTCCTGTTCGCATTTACTTTACTATAATCACTATTTCTTAATCCTATTAGGCCTTCTTCCTCCAACAAAACCCTCAAGTTTTTATTCTTCATGTTCTGCATCCATTGAAAGTTCTTTAAAAGAAAGGGCGTATTAGCATCAGGCAAATATATGTCACAGGCAGGAGAGCGATTTTGGATCGGTCTGGACATGTCCATCTAGCTCGAAACCTAGAAAAGCTAGAAACAATTACGTAATATGGAATCAAAAAAGTTTTTTGAGCCTACCCCTGAGATGTTAACGACACTTAAGAAATATAGTTTTCAGATCTGTCATACTATGAGTATGCAAATCATCTGGTTAAATGTTCATTACAATTGCGTAAGGCTGTGGGAGATTCTGTAAGCAAAGTTTCTGTCGTTGTTTATTTGTAAACTTTCTGATTACAATAACCAAACTTATATTAATATATATTACACTATAGATAGTTAATTTTGGCTTGATTTATGATCTTTCATGTAATATCCAGCACGTGCAATCATTTTAAGCGTCGTGTATCCCTACTTTTGTTCAAGAGATCCAGAGCCAAGATGCTTTATGATTGTGTAACCTATATAGTTATTAGCTCACAGCACATCTATTTAAATCATTTCTAAGAAAGATATTAAAACAATGTCAATAGTTAAAACAATTCTTTTATCACTTTTCTGATCTTTGTACTTTCCTTGCAAAATGAACAAGAATGCTCGCCGAGGCTCTAATACTTCAACAGACAAGTGGAACATGCAATTGATTCTTTCTAAAAAGTATTTAAACGTTCTTGATCTGAATATAACATAAGAACTTATGATTTTTGAGTTAAAGGAAAGTTTTGCTGGTCATAAACATAGAAAGGAACTGAACTGCTCCAAGCAAGCCTGGATCGAGTACCTGTGTACCTACATATAACGCTTGGCCTGAACCGCAAAGCTTACACCTGTAAATTGCCATTATGGAATATATTTTAAATAAATATTGAAGTCTTGAATACGAATGTAGACAGGATAAATCAATTGAAGCCTTGATTACGAATGTAGACAGGTTGAATCAGTTGAAGGTTATCTCGGTAAATTCTCATCAAATTGTCGCATATTCAGATTCAGATGATTGTAAGCCTTGCCTATGGATTGCTCTTGGCTCGATAGCTCTCTTTTTCAAATTGATCGTCGTTACCAATTACTCCAACTCCGATTACCCGTGTTGTAGAAATCGGGGTCTGGAGCCCATTGTTCAACAATACGTTTGATGTAGATAACTCATTTGGGTTGCATGCTTTGTTTTGCTTTCGTTGGGGCACTGATTACATTGCGATTGGAAGCGCGAGTAAGACTGGTGCTCATTGCTATTACTATTATTATTATTATTTTTATTATTATTATTATTATTACGATTATTATGTTTTATCATTTACATTGAGTCTTTAGTACTCGTAAGTAGTGCAATATTTTATCTTTACAACAAAAGGCAGACGCGTGTTCTCTTGTTATTGTTGTATGCGTATCCATAGATGAGTGGTTGATTGTCTTATGGGTAGAGAGCATGTTGCTCTAGTTTACCTTAGCAGTACCCTTTGGCCTTCTCTTGGCATGTGCTAGGTACCACAAATGTGGCTGTGCTCCATTGAATAATGACTGCCAGAGAGAAGAAACCAAAATGTCTAGGAATCTCTTTAAAAGTTTTGGTATTCACTTTTGAATTTGGATTTTCGTGTCGTTATGTCTTTATTTTTCTTCTTTATTTTTTTTTTGTTGTGGAGCACTTTGATTAATTTGACTTCTTATTTCGATAGATTTGACTTTCAAACGCAAGCTCGGCTCACGATAATGAAGACATTTGGAGCCACTTCAACGACCACGTAGCACGCCAATACGTCTAAATGACAGGGGTCAGCAATGGATCTGCGTTGGTTGAGGACAAACGCTTTCTAACTGATGAGCACAATTTAAAGAGCATATGAATACACGTAAACAAAGCTTTTGACTACTTGGTTTGCTTTTGCCGACAGTTTACAAATTGCCAGGTTAATGAACCCCCGGCAGTATAGATCCACATGTCGTACTCCTGCTCCAATCTTTAATGATTGGGTAACATTGGGTAGACCAGCTTCGGCAGCCACTCGGGGGTAAAAGCTCGTACCTTTGACAACCTTCTGATTCAGTGACTATTTCTTTTATGCACTGTCCCAAGTTATATGCCGAATGCCAGTTTTATCAAGTTGCTCGTACAGCACCTCAGTACATCTGCACAATTTGGCCCCGTCTTCTCCCTTCATGCGATGTTGCGTAGGTGCACAATCCTTTCGTTGTCCGAGGGGGAGGATGGATGCGGCTGAGGTTTTGCGGTTACCAGAGAGAGGATTGATTTTGGTTCTGTCTATACTTCTGCATTTCGCTCAGTTTCTCTTGCTCTCCCTCTCTCTCTCTCTCTCTCTCTCTCTCTATCGCTGCTCTGGGACAACAAAGTAAAATAAACATTGTTGCCCTCGTGGATGTATAAATATATGCACATAAATGCATAAAGAACAACATTAAACTGGGTTTGTGTGCAGGTTTCTCTTACCTCGTATCTGTATGTTAACCGCCGCCAACAACAAAAATGGCGGTAATGCATTTGTTTAACTGGCAGACAGTGGGGAGCAGCAATTAATGCCAATGCAATGGCAACTCGAAAGTCGACCAGCTTCCCGCACCCGATAATCGATTGCCGCCTGCGGTCAGTAAATCGATAAACTTATCAAATTCAACATTAGACCAGCGGACGCAACGCGACGCGGCACTCGCTTTAGCCATAAATAGTGTAAACATGGTCAAGCCCATTCAGAAAGCACAATGTTGCCCTGTTTCGCGCACCTGGCAGACAGGTTTCAACATTTTTATGGCGTTATTTTTAGCCGTAAACGCGGCTCGGGACAATCACTTGGAGGCGGCCATCAAGGAAGGATCAACAAAATTTATGCCAAACTCAAATGAATTGCGCCACACAAACGTACAAAATCCTATATGTTTGTTTTTTCCGCACTCCGAAGCTTAGATACCCTTAACCTAGTACAGCTATCTGTGCCCTGTAAATGAGTACTAACAAGTTTCCGGAATGAACACATCTACTTTTATATATATGATCCGACGATCAGATATACCATATAAGGAGATATCGATGTTGGTTCTCTATACGAGTATGCACAGAACATTTCACTTTTTGCATATCTTCCACGTTCTCCAGAATCTCTTTTGGCCGCTTTGGTATATAAATAAAGACTATAAAGATATATTATAGATTTTGATGTAAATAAAAAAGCTGTGAATAATTCACATTATATATTTGACATAATTCGTGGTTACTGAAAACAAAAACTTATGTTAATAATAAAAATTATTTTTATTTCAATTGGTTATAGAGATATTACCATTTTAGACATTTTAGGTGTCGAACCTATTCTGTTGGACGGGAGTGTGTGCACACATAACTAAAGAATTGCATAATTTCGAAAGACGCACTTATTGTAGCTTTTCGTTAGGATGATGATGATTGCAATATGCATGCACTTATACATTTATAAAGATATGAATCTCTAAGTTTTTCATACAACAAAGTTCTGCCTGACTCCAAAAGTCAAGGATTATATTGCTTTTACTTATCAATCTGGTAATACAATTATAATACCCTCTGCAAGGTAGAAAAGAACTCGATATTATGTTAATTTAGCTTTATAGATTGCTTTTTTTACATCAACTCACGGGTATTTATTTAAATGTGTGAGTCAACCGATCTATCGCTGGAAAATCTATAGTGTAGACGTGAGAGATCTATGCTGTACATACTCCTATAAGTACCATTTGTATGACATATGTACTTTATCCAAGTGATTGGTATGACACACCCTATATTTCTATCAATTAACTCAAATACATAGGATACAACCTTATCACTAAGACACGATATGTGTGTACAAACATGCCGTAATAGGTGATATCCTGCCAAGAGGTTGTTTAAAGCTGGCAAACACAGTATGCGAGTACAAATGCCTGACGTGCGATAAGGGAAATTAGCACACTTTGAAAGCGTTGCATGAATTTGTGGGGAGGAGCTGAAAATTGATTCGGTAGCCAATTTGTTGTCTCATAAATCAACATATGACTTTTAATACCCTTTTCGGACCTTTCCTTCTTTTTGTTACAGGAAAAAGCTTTACGCTGACAATTACCGTTGCAACAAGCCCGCCACAAGTGGCCACCTATGCCAAAGCCATCAAAGTGACCGTCGACGGTCCAAGGGAGCCGCGCTCCAAGACGAGTAAGTAGCACAAAGCACCATTTTGTCCAGCCTCTCTCTGTTGCACTAACTAATGCGAATAAGTATCTAAAGAAATAGTCGCCACCCGCTGGGTTTAAGGTTGCATAATGCGGCCGAAAAGGAACACAAAGTCATATTGGGTCTGGGGCGGGCTGGGGTCTGGGCACGAACCTAAGGCCGCATTAAACAAGTGTCTAATTAATGTAAACAGCTTAGCCATATCGGTCAATTGCACACAATGGTAATCGCTCATAATCCCCGTGGAACACCTTCTGCGTTCCTTGTGCCGTCTGCCGTCTGCTGTCGGCCGTCAACATATTTTCAAAATATTTTCGTCAGATTGACTTGAAAATTGCCCGCTGGCCAGATCGTGTAACAGAGTTCGGCCATTTTGTTGGGTTACCTTTAGGGAAGGTGTTTGAAAAGTGCAGCCGGCTTGCCTGCACAGATGGACAGGCGGACAGACGAACAGACGAACTGACGAACAGGCGTATTGCAGCGTGAGCTCAACTTAACACAACTCAACTCAACTGAACTCAACTGAACTGAAATGAACTGCATTGCTTCCTACGGTTTCTGAAAATTTTGCGGTTTTCAAAGAAAACCTTTTTGCAAAGCCGGCAACGTTGTCGTATTGAGTTTATTAGTTCGTGTAATGCATATACGAGTATGAATTAATTTTTTCTTATATTTTAATATTTTTTTTGTTAATGCATTTTTAGGTCTTCTTTAGGCAATATCTACTCTACATACGAGTTTACTTAAGTATACAGTATTGTATAGGTACATATAAAATATTCTGCGGCATGACTTCACCTTGAGTTTGCGCTCACAGAAGAAGAAGCACAAGAGTGCAAAACTTGTACGAAGATCAGCCGGGGAAGTCGTGGAATTCAGTAATTGTGTATGGCCCGGCAAAACTGAGCTAGATGCGTAATTCGGCTTGAAGCTATGCTTCTTCTTAAAACACCATGAAAAATTAATTCTTAAATATCTTCTGATTGTTAAGAAACAATTAAGGCCTACAGCTGCCATTTCATGTGTGCGTGTGTACCGAATACCTAGGCTAAACCTTCTAAAATATGCTTCTCTATTTAGTTTTAAGGTGGAGTGGGAGTCGCAACTTTCATATAACGGATATTCTAGATCTGTGTATATTATACAAGAGCCTATATACATAATTTGGTATCTCTTAATCTATTTTATACGAGATGTGGTCAACACACAGTAGGACATTTCAACAAATGTCAACAAACCGATAGTCTATCTATCCATCGATCTACTCGACTGTAGAATATGATAAATATCATATATATTATCTCACTGACAGCCTATTGCAATACACTACTTCAAGGGAGAATCTTGAAAACCCATTGCAGCATAGTTAATTAGCTAGATTAGTAATGCAACTAAGTACATTTTGTGCTGCAGTTGTCAATTGTCTTCATAGAGAGACGGACAAGTCGGCCTATAAGCTGTTGCTCTTTTAATATTAGATTACAGAGGAAGATTTGTAGACAAATACCTATAATGCGGCTCGATTAGTTGATTTCAGCTGAATTCTAAGCTCACATTACTTTAACTCTTTACAGGCCCACCTGGCGGTCCCCAATATCGAGCACTCGGCCTCGGCCAGCGACCATTCATTGATAGTTTCCCCAAAACTTTTCACGAACTGGAAACGCTGCGTCGCTCCGCGAAGGTTGCAGCAGCCACGACGGCGGCTGCGGCTGCTGCGGTGTCGGTTGCATCGGCAGGCAACACGCTGACCACAAACGCAAGTATTGCCCAGCAATTGGGTAGCAATTACTCATCGTCAAATAGTACAATAAATTCGGATTGCCAGGGCTACAAGCCTAATGCGCCACAAATTCAAGGTAAGTTACATGAGCAGGGCAGCTACCAACTCCCCCTTTCCACTGCATCTTCTCCACTGTCGAGAATTTCTTCTAATGAAGTAACGAGTATTAATGACGCCTGCATTTGCTTCCGTGCCAAACCAAACTGTCTGTGTGTGTGTGTGTGTGTGTGTGTGTGTGTGTGTGTGTGTGTACGTGTGTATTTGTTAGAATGGTCAAGAACTTGGGCGATTCGACCAGGCACCAGGCGGCCTAAACCTTTTAATTGAGTTAATGAACGGCCGATGCCGCATCTCTCGTCTCAGTCTCGATTTATTTTTAGTATTTATTACTTATCTCTTAACATTATGACGCTAATTTATTTATTTTCTTCAACGAAGCTTAAAAATAGTTCAACGCCGCCGTTGAAGTCGATCATTGTCGTTGCGACTCATAGCCGCATAGCTCAAGTCTTCGGTCTTCATCAGACCTTACATCAACACACTCTGTTACCATGTGCTCAAGTGAAATGATTTTGTCTAAGCTTTATAGCTAGACTAGCATATGTTACCGGGCATCGCCCAACCTAACTTTCAACAACAACAAATAACAGTTGTCCTTAAAGTGCGAAGGATTGAAAATCCATGCTCCCAACATTCCATCTCCCTAGCTATCTCCCTATCTAATGAAGTTGTGCAAATCTGTGCAATAGGCATAAATGCATTACCGACCCAATATGCAATTAATGTTCATCTTTTTATCTAGAATAATGTCAATGTTCGACATTTTTTATAATTGTTCGATTACACTTCCCGTAGGTCCTTAACCGATCATTACCGATTTCAACTCCCGATTTTATTTGCAATATATTGGGATACAATAGCTTTAGCTGCAGGTGTACAGGTTCTCGTATAGCATGGAGTATATTCAGTGAAACGCTGTTTTCAATTGGTTTTAGGTTAATTTGTAGCACAAATACTAATGCTAAGCTGGCCGACTCGAGCTAGATAACCTACATAATTTATATGAATGTAATAACCAACAAGCCACAAGACATAAGCAACCAAAGATGAACAGTTTTTTGGACTCTAGAATTGCAATCGGACTGTGCCTTAACCGTTTGCGAATTACAAGCGTCAAGTAAAGCCTGCATCCATTTACTGTGTGCTTAACCCTGGTGCCTCTCGCTGTGTTGAAGAAATGTCTTCTTCTTTTTTCATCTCAATAGCGGCCATATCCATATGTGTGTTTAAAAATGTTTATATATATTGTTGATTTCTGTGTGCTTTACATGAAAAGTGAAGTATATAGTTTTTGTGATCTAGTCGCCAATGTCTTCATAACTAGATATGTTTGGATTGTGAGGAATAAAATACATATATGACGGACATTGTCCAGTATGAATCAGGCCATACCCATGTACCCAGTATTAAGCGAACACTCCTCTTGAGCGGACAAATATTACCCAACGGTACCTCCCCACGACCTTCAACATCAGCCGACTGTGTCATAACTGCTTATAACAGGTTAAACAATTCCAGATTGTAGGACTAGAAAGTACAGCGGAAGATCTAAGACAATCTTTTTAAGTAAAATATATACCATTTTCCGAGTTGGAGGGGTGCAATTGAGCATACATTTAGCAGGTCAAGTTTGGAGAGGTCAAAAGTGAAATTCGTACGGACAGATGAACATATTGACACACAGACTTATAAAATGAATACACTCTTGTGCACTGTGAGAACAGGGTATAACCGACAAAGGCCTAAATCAAGCTTAGGCCTGTTGTGTGTCAATTTGTGGGCATCTATTAATGTGCGTAGAAATGTGTGTTTGGATCTGAGTACAGGGTATGCAAATCATTTGCGTTTGTTTCAGAACCGCATAGACCTGAAAAAGATGCGAAATTAATGCTGCTTAACAGATGTTGGGCAACTGTGAACTGGCCCGGGGACAGGCACGAGCACGACGAGCACAAGCACTGGTTATGGGAATGGGGCTGAGTCACTGGCTTATGGGTGAGTCAGGGCTAGTTTGGTCACTGATGAAACTAGACGAATCTGAAGCAGAAACTCTGATACAGAGACTAAGTGTTGCTTATGCTAATTAATTTATTAATTTTGCATTTTCTGTTGTCTGATTGCGTTGCTGCCTCCACAAGAGTCGCGGGCTCAGTCGCGGCTCATCGAACTGCCCAATTACAATACACATACAAAAACGTATGTACATATGTATGTGTGTATGATATGAATAAAATGACACATCGTCGACATCGTCGACGTGTGTTAATTGTCCAAAAGCAATAACAACTCATACATATAACAACAATCCACGGGCATTTGGCAGTGCAATCGATTTCGTTGTGGCTGTATGTTTGGTTTCTAAAATAAGCAAAAACCGGAAATGCCCCAAGCGTAGACTCAAAATCCCACAGCGCGTGTTTGGGCAACGTTTTGGTGGTTGATATACACATACATACATACATCCATGCAAATATATATGTATAAACAAATTTTTTTTATTGTTGTTGTTGTTGTTGCTGTTAAAAAGCTAAGCCATTAATATTTAAATGTGGCGCTTAAATTGTTAATTTACACAAAATATTTTTTTTTTATTTTTTTGAGCGGAAATCATGGGGAAATTCCAAAAAGCCCAGAGACCACAAGTTATCGGAATTGAAAATTACGAATTCAAATAGATCAGACTACCTTGGAAATTAATCATAATGCCTAGAGTTTCTGATTGTACTGAGAATGCAAAGAAAACATAAACTGAGCTCAGAGGAAATAAATTGAAATAAGGAGAGAAAAATATGCCAAGTGAAAACTTAATTCGTTTTCGAAATCCTTTAATTGTTGATTGCCTCAAATTATTGTTTCATGCTGCAGCAAGAGCGCGTGCAGTATGTTAATCCACATCTGTTAGGATTTTCAGATCGATGATCAGCGCGGCGTGGTGAGGTAACCCTTCTGTGGAGCTTTTTGCCGAGTCTGTAAACTCAAGCCACAAATCAATCCAAATGCGGTTGCGCAGCTGTTGCTACGGGCGCGACAACGGCAACATTGAAATGCAAGCTGCAAGATGCGTCCAGAAGTGCGTGCCGTGTGTGCCGGGTAACAGTAAAAGCAGCAACAGCAGCAGCAGCAGCAGCAGCAACAACAACAAAAATGTCAACCATCGCACATTGAAATGAAATCTTTTTGGCCCATAAAACGCCAACTGTGGCCAAGTTGGTCCGCCACCAAAACCCAAACCCAAACCCAAGCCCAAACCGCAAACTCACTTCCGTTTCGTGCCGTTTGCTCTTTACAACAACGCTCCACAGCAAAGTTGTTGCTATTTTTTAACCGTCCGCCATTTTGCAAGCCCGAAAAAAAACACAAAAAACATTTGAGCCGAAGAGCAGGCTAAGCAGGGGCTGGAGTGGCCGGAGTGGAGGCACTTTAATTAACAGCGATGGTACTTGAACCGCTAGCCAACTGTAGCTGGTACTTGGAGCTGGCTCGTTGGTAGCCTGTCCTTAATGAGCTCCAAGATGGCGACGGCAGCGAGAACGCATATTAAAGCTGTGAGAACCTGGAATGGGGTCGCTGCCGCTCTGCCGCTCTGCCACTCTGCCACTCTGCCACTCTGCCACTCTGCCACTCTGCCACTCCAGTGGCAGAGCTTTAACTTATGCTCAATGCCCTGCTGCCGGCGATTATTGGCCAGCTGTGGTTTTCTTACAATCAGCTCTGTCCATGATACGCAGAGTCTCTTCCTCTTCCTTACGCTTGATTGCACGCCAAGCGGATATGGAATATGACCAGAGAAAATCGAAGATATCCGGCCAGTGGAGGCAACGAGAGATGCGAGTTTTGTGCATTGCTCACACATCTTCCCCCTCCCCCCAGACACTCCTTGCTCTCCACAAACAAATAACTTCAAATGCATAAGCTTTGCCAACATCAACCGATTAATACTGGGCAAAAAATAAACTTTATTCTTATCGATTAATTGAAATTCCCAAAATATTAAAATTTTGGAGACAGGCTAGTCACCAAAATCTTCTAAGATTATCTGCACCAAAGATCGGGCTAATTATATTGCCTTCCGCTCCCATTAATTCTTCAAATTCAAATAGCCTCTTCTTATGGTTAGAGATTTATTTGTTTATGGTTCACAGTCCTGGATTCACGAGAGTTTTCTATTGGTCGAGTAATTCACACAATGCATAAATTAAAGCTAAAGTCAAAATGCTTCGGATTTCGAGCCACGCCCTAAGTTATAAAGCTAGCTCTAACTGATCTCCCCTTTAAAGATCAACGATGTTTGGTCACAGCGACCACATTTAACTCCTAAATCGCGAGATCTATGTCATTCAGAGTTCGAGTAATCAAATTCCGAATGACTCCACTGATGAGCTCCTCTGCAGATCGGTACAAAAACATTCTACCTAAGCCTCTCTCAATAAATTTTGCGTTCTAAGCTGTTATTGGTCTGTGTGCGAGTATTACGCGGTCAGTTGCACCTGACAGCAAGAACATTCTTATTGGTTTTAATAGAAGTATGAGTTATTACACGAGTTACAATTCGCTTTGAATGTAAGCCTTTCCCCTGCTCTCAATTGTCGCATCATTCAGTCAAACTTTCTTCTCAACATTACTGCACTCCTCAGACAGGGGCTGTGATTCGTCTTTTCAGACTTCACTCTTTGGAAAACTCAATTTTCAATATGTTCTGTGTCTATTGATTGATCGTTTGATATTTTCAGGAGATAATGTTGGTAATCAAATGTATTTGGAAAATGTTTTCGCTAGCTCTTATATTCTCTGAGTTGTGCGATGCAAACTTTGAACCCAAATCGATATTTATGTATATTGTAAAAATAGTGCATCCCATCGAAAATTAACTCATTTTGTAAATGTAATGCCAACGGACAACCTCACGACTCGGAATATATATTCCATATGCCTGTTACATGTATGGGCACAAAACCAGGATACCCTTTTATGCATATTTTCAATATGTACAGGGCATTGAAATGAATTTTTTTGTTTATTTTTGCGCTGGAATCGATCAATGCCTTCTGATCCTTACCAAGCGAGTATTAAGGGAATGATTTATAGTTACTACTATTATATGTAACTTATATAATATTTTCTGAGATGTTAATTATAAAGATGGGAAAGGTGTTTTAAACAATACGCCTCTTAGGTAGGTCGTCGGGGTACAGCCTTCGGAGGCGCCTCTCACTGATGTGGTCAGCCAGGAGCCTGGCGGCCGCGTTCGGGTGCTGCAGCAGCTTGTCGACTTATCGGCTGCTGAAGAAGTTTAACTGATCTCCAACTTTGGTTAGGCGGAGATCGCATTCGAATCGAAATGAATGAATACGTGTTTTCGTCGATTTAGGTCAAGGTCGGAAAATGATAGATAGTTTAAGCTGGGTTTCACTAGATCAAACGTATTTTTCAAACTGAACTTTTCAAATGAATTCATGCGTGTTTTTATGATTATGCAAAATCCAACCAAATGGATGGCAAAGTTGAGGTTGCAACGTTTTCTTGTCAATCCGAGTAAATTTCGCATCATTATTAAGTTATAAAATTCAACCTCCAAGTAGTCAAAGTTTGTTCAACATAAAATGTAATGCTGGCTGGGGTGGTACCTGAGCGTCGGACTAACAAGCGCGAGGTCCCTGGTTTAAATTCGCCAGTTTTTATTATATTTGTATATATATAATTTTCTCCATTTAACTTGAAACAATTAGATGAAGAAAAGTTAATGTAAGTAACAAGAGCAGCAATGAGTTTCTCAGGAAGTTTGCATATTTTATATGCACAATGTTGGATGGTTGAATATATTAGAGCTGACCGATGTGTGGACCCTGGGTAAGATCTGAGTAAATATGGCAGGTGTGATATTTTCAATTTCGATTGTCATCTTATTGCTATTAAAAAGATTCCAAGGTGATGAGAGTATATGTCAATGCGCAGACGACAGACACAGACACAAGCCCTTACAGCAGCTTTTTATATTTTTTAGCAAATTGTGAGCAATTGATTGATTTGACCCGGAATATGCTGTACGTTGATCAGTCAGTGAGTCAGGCGTCAGTCATTCAGGATGAATGTGTTCAGATTTTAAGGAAACAGAGGAAAGTATCTAAAAAAGAAAATATGCTTATGTGTTTAATCTTAACAAGGCCCTGCAAAATAATGCCTTGGTGCTATGGCGAAAGGATATCGATAATAATGAAAAATACGATTGAACCGAGGCAATTAAACGGATATTGATACTATTCAAAAACATATATTATAATACACAGACACTCGCTTTAATAGGCATTCACGACATTCTGGAAATTTAGCTTATGAAATTGTTACATTATAATGTCTAAGACCGAAATTACTTTTGAGCTCCTGCGTGGTTTCCTCGACGCTAATGCTTTGCCTAAAGCCAAGTTCAAATGTTATGCATTTCCTCATCTGCATGCAGTATATGTTCCATTTTATAGAACGGAAGACTGGCAAAAGTGGCATTGCGTATACGCAAGAAACCCGCAATTATACTCAATGCGAGTGACATTAATAAGAGGCTATAGCCAAGGAGAAGAAAATGTCTTTATTTCCCCCTTCCTCTGATGTTAGCTTGGGTTAGGTTCAAGTGGCACAGAATTCCACGTGCCCGGCCAAGAGACCCGACCAGGTCCCTTGCCCTGGCCAAAGCCATTATTCGCCCCTTTGGCTTTTAGCCAGTCAGTTTCGCTTCATTGCATCCTCGCTGAGTTGCGGTAGTTGTGTTTTCTGATTACTCCTCGACTTGGTTTCAGCTTTTGCTACCGCTGCCGCTGCAGTTGTTGCTGCTGTTGCTGTTGTTGTTGCTGTTGCAATGCAATTTTCGCCTTAATTGAAACAATAAAATGTGATAAGTGCTGGGTGAAAAGTTGCTCGTATGCAATTTTCTCGTCCCACCCCTTTCATTCCGGCGAGTATGCACAAGAGAAGGGTTTGGGATCGAAAATTGATGGGATGGCATAAGATATGAAGATGGAAGCGCTACCTGGAGTGCAGACTGGGAGGGAGGGATGGGTGCGGTTCATTATGGTCAAATGGATCAAATCACACGTAGTTGGGCTTATTCTGTTACTTATCTATATTTATTTGTTTATATAAGCAACAAATATAATTGTAACATATGTACAGCAAATTTGTCGAATTTGTTAAAGAAAGGCTTCTTTATATTCTTAGTATTCCATGTCAAGTGAATACTTTCTGTTATAAGGAGTTGAACGAATGTTAACACACTTTTTCCTTTCGCTAAGCAACCTTTTCGTTTGTCGACAGGCATCAGGCACCTCTGATACCATTAAGTATTTACAATCTCGATCTGCTTTAAGTCCCGAGTCGATCTAGCCATGTCTGTCTGTCAATGATTTTGAACAAAGTCAAAGTCGATCGAAATCGCCATCGAAATCCTAAGAGCTAAGGATTCCATATTGTTATTTAGATTCCGTCCATAATTAAAAATCACAAATAAAACATTTTCATAGGATCAGCTGCATATTGAGTGCAAACTTATTATACGCAAAGGTTAAGGTAATAAAAGCACGTTGCCTTCGGGCCTTAAAGATATGTTAACAGACAGTCCACGTAAAAGGATTGTCCTTCTTCGATAACAGCTGGAAGGCATGTCTGTCGCATTCTCCTTACTTAAATGAATAGCTCATTTAAATTTCATACAGATCGAACTATAAACACCGAAATGATGCATTTCTCACAGTGTATAAAAGGAAGTTTGAAAGCGTACTTTGGCACTGACCAAAGGTTGTCGGGGTTTTGACAATCCACCTGAAAGTGTGAATAATTGGTGAAAAGTTATATAAAACTAGTTTATGTATGAACCGACCAATCAATTCAATTTCAAATATCATTTTGACTAAAAAAGAAACCAGCCCCATCCGCCTGGCAAAGCAGGATAAAGATAGGGTGCTGGGTGCATAGTAAAAGTTTTCAGAATTTGTTTGTTGGGTGTAATCATCTTTTATTTTCTTTCAGTGTATTAGCCAATGTTATTTACGTAGTAATTAGTATAGTCGTTTTACCTGGCGCCACGTTGACTTGCGCTTTGCTTCTAATAAATTTGATTAATTAAAAGGCATTTTTGGTCCTGCTCTTGGTATACCATCTTGGAGCCCTGTGCTGGCATATGCGATGCTTCCTCTTTTGTTTTTGGTGCTGTCCCCGGGCCCGCTGGCTTACATAATTAATCAAAATATGCGCGCGACGTTCTGTCAAACATCGACGATGGGGCAAGTGGATGGGAGGGGGCGCTGATGTCCCGCTGTTGTCGTAGTTGCCCGGGGTATGCCTTGGAATTTTCTTTTGCTCTGCCAATTTGTTAACCCCTTGCCGGGAGAGACCATGACGGGGGGTGTGGAGGACGGAGGGCGTACACACACGTGGGTCTCGTCGGCGCATATGAAATTATTTTTCAATTATCCATTCCGCCTGTAGTCTGCCACGCCCAAGCATGTTTGTGACAAGTGCAGCTGTAAGTGGGGTGAGATCGGACTGAGGACCGGAGACGTTGCTCATACATAAATTGGCTTTTTGTCTATTGACTTTGTTGAACTGATTCTCTAGCCATCTCTCAATATTTTCACTTGTTTCTAACTGTCAATTTGCAGAAACCGATCTGATAGGTGCCGCTGAATGGACAGGCTCGGCCAGCTCCGGGGCTAACGTCGCATACCCAGTGGGCGTTGGTGTGGGTGTTCCCTATCATCATGCGCACCACAGCCACACCCACTCGCACTCACACAGCCACACGGCGCATCACCACCACGCGCACCACTTACAACACCAAGTAGCTTTGCCGCCACCACCACCGCCGCCTGCCGCAGCGCCGGTCCCGGTGCCGGTAGCCACCGCATCGGCCATGAATCACTACAGCAGCGCTATGGGAGGTTATGATACAACCACGCTGGACGCGGGCAATTATCATATATCCTCGGTGCTTCCAGATATGCATGGATTTTCCGCCGATCCGTATCAGACAGCCGCTGCAAGCGGGTATTGCGGTACCAGCTCCAAGTCAGATCTGGAATCAATTAACGCCAGCTATGGCGCGACGCCAGCTGCCTACAATAATCCAGCGGCCTGGTCCAATGGTTATAATAACTACCAGTACGGCAGCTGTTCGGCGACGGCAGCACAATACGGCGGAGCTGGTGCACATGCAACGGCACCACCGCCGCCGGTGGTTCTGTATCCACAGCTATACTCGACTGTTAACCAGAACCAGATCCATCTGCATCTTCACAGCAGCGAGAAGCTGGAACAGTACCTGGCCACAGACCAGCAATTGACTATCAGCTCACTGGCCAGCAATCGTTCTAGCATAGAGATCGGATTGGGCACTGGCGTCTGTGGCGGCGGCGGCGGCAGCAGCGTAAGCGGAGGTGTCGCCCTGGGCGAGCAGGAGCAGCAGGCAGCTGTGTCGATTGCCGAGCAGGCGGCGGAAGGTGCCTCCCAGAACTATCACTTGCATCACCATCACCATCACCACGAGACACAGCGGCAGCTGGAGGCACAGCAGCAGCATCAGAGCGACGTTAGCAACGAGGCAGCACGGGAAGAGGATGTTGGCGATTTGACCCAAGTCTGGCGTCCCTATTGACCCAACCTCATACTCGCGCCTCTCCAAAGAACACGCGCCTTTCTGCACATAGAATTGAACTAAAACTAAATGAAATTTGTGCGTGTAAATTTTACTCTTTATCTTGCCTCTTTCAATTTTGCACTATAAGCAAGCATATACATATTAATATATAATCTAATAGAATATAGTGTTTTTTTTTTTTTTTTTGCATTCAGTGTGAAACTCTTACAACTTTAAGAACTGTAAATAATACCCATTATACTAAGTATATGTATTAATAATTGTACGCATTCGTATTGCACATTACCCATTTATATTATATACTTAGCAAGTACAACTACTTTTGTATGTATGTATGTATGTATACGCCCTATCGATGAGTAAGAACACAACAAAGAATTAAGTTTTTTTTTTGAATAGACTTAAGTCTAGATTAGCTGCGTCATGTAAAAATATGTCGTGATTTCTGTTATTTTGTTTGAAATTCGAATATCAAAATCGTTATAGGAAAGAATGAAGACTATTAATAAAGTTATCGTATTTATTTAAAACTAATAACTAATAGAGTTCCTCGCAGCAGCCCGGCACGGCAAGCTACGTATAGATCGCCATGATGGCGCTCAGGCAAGACCACGCCCATTTTACATAGACAGATGTAAAACCGTATGGATATGTTAATGCAAAATAAAATGGTAAGTAGGAAAAGTGTGTAGATGATAATATTTTGTGATTATGCAAAAAACTAACCACACTCAAATGAAACACAAAGAAAACATGTAAAATACAGCAAAATAGTGGCAGCAACAATAACTACAGTTAATTATGCACATATATTAAAAACAACAACAGATCAACAGCAACAACAACAACAGCAACAGCAACAACAACAACTGCAAAAAAACCATCAACAACAATTGTGAAAATCATGAATTTTGAATGAAGCCTTAAGAGTGAGCATAAATAAATTATGATTCGAGCATTGTAAGACCACCGCACGAAAGAGGAATATCCCTCTCGTACACCCTCTCTTTCTCTCTCTCTCTCTCTCTCTCTCTCTCTCTCTCTGTGTCTCTCCCGCTCTCTCTCTATCTCTCCGGTGGCATCTTACCCAGTTAGATTTGGGCTTCCAACTACAATTCTCTGGATGGATAAGCCCTAGCTGCGCGTCTCCGTCTCTGTCTCCGTCTCAGGCAATGCTCGTGGATCATGGGTCGTGCAAAGTTTTTGCGGTTTGCCATAGCATAAATAAATTGAACACCCCGCCGCGGTTACTACATCCGAAAGATGCAAGCCCCCCCATCGCTTGTAGGTGTCCACAATACACGGTTGGCTGTTGTTCTTGTTTGCTTGTATATTGTTGTGCCTAATACAACAAAAGCTGAGCTGCAAATCAAGCCGGTGCAGTCAATTGTTAAATTGCAAAAGGCAATGCCATTGTCGGCGTCAAAACTATGCAAAGCCCCCTGTATCGGATTAAGAAACTGTGGAAACTCTAGACAGTGCGAAAAGCCCAATCCCAGGCACTCTTGCAGGCTGGCTGCCTGGCCGCCGGCAAAGAAAGTAAGCCGAGCGTTAAAGACGCCGACGATCAGCCAGCAGCGATCGACGATCGACGCTCGACGTTCGATCGATGAAGCATGCGCCCCAAAACGGCAACCAGACTACAGCAAGAAGCCTGACACACGCCCCAGGAGTCACTTCCAGCTGCAGCCTCAGCTCCAGGTTGCCAGAACGTGTACGTAAGTGATCTGGCTGATCGTCAGTTTCATCGCTTGTCGC
The DNA here is from genome assembly GCA_037075305.1 of Drosophila kanekoi. NCBI lineage: Eukaryota > Metazoa > Arthropoda > Insecta > Diptera > Drosophilidae > Drosophila > Drosophila kanekoi. The sequence goes on from JBAMCE010000290.1 coordinate 4,050,933, forward strand.
TTATACGAGTGCCCCAGTACATTCAATCAGCTTGCGGTGGCAGCGACACAGGGCTAACAGAACTTTGTCAGCAGTTTATGATGAGCGACTTGAATTACCATCCAAGAACTTCGAGTGGTCCAGCCCCAGCACTAGGCTATTGTTGCCGGTGGCTAATTAACTTTCGCCATGTACTTGGACTCATTCAATACGTTGCCAGTCATTCAGTCACTCAGTCACTCAGTCAGTCAGTCGGCCAGTCAGCTAAGCTTGAACCTTGGGCGGACCAGTTGCCCGTCGCCCGAAGTCTGTCGTTACCAGCTACTGTGTTGTTTATGTATATGGTCTCCTACTGGGTGGTCCCGTCAGAATTTTGAACACAAATCGCAACTATATGCACCCATATATCTACATACACACGTGCATGTATTGATGTCCACAAGGCAAAAGACTTGGGGCCCTGTGTAGAAATCATGAAAAGTCTCTTAAAGCATTGCGTATTTGTGCGATGCCCTTGAAAGAAGCCATATGTATTCCGAATTATTATCGCAAGACATATAAAATTAGAAATATTTTACTAACAAATCGATGACCCATTGGAAAAGCGCCCAGAAAACTGCGCCCGTCATATTACCTATTGCAGTTGACTGCGCAATACTCTGCTCAATCATAACGAAAGGAGTTTCTAAGTTATTGCATTGATAACTCTAAACAGGCCTTAAAATCTAGAAAGGACAGCAAATAGCTGAAATGTGAAAGTCGTCGACACAAGCTCAGTACCAAAGAGCCGAGGCAAGCCTTAAAGCTATTCCAGATTAACATTATGCAGCCATAGGCAGATGTTTGGCAAGTAATAAAAGTTGGAAAGAATGATGGGCCATCACGCCCGATCATTTTAATTTTATATAATGAGTCTACTGAGGCTATAGCTAAGTCGGCCCTCAGGTTTTAACCCTTAGAGTCGCTTAACGGTAAGCCAGCCGCTCTGGAGCCCCCGCGAGAGGATGAGAAGCAGCTGATCCCACAAAGCAATTCTATGGACAAACTGGGGGACATTTACGGGAATTTCATCAGAAGCTGAAGCTATTAGGGCATTAGGCTTAGCTCCAGTTACATGGCCAAGATCATAAGGACCCCCTGTAGAAACAACATTTTACAGCCTCATTGTTAACATAAAAAACCAATAACATTGACAGACGAAAGCTGAGGGGGAGGGTTACTCTTCAACTAAAGCCTCTCTGTTAAAATCGTTAAATGTTAAGCAAATACATGAACTGTTCTCCTTGCTTTTAAGCTCATCGTACAATAGTTTAATAAATTGAAGAAATATGCTCTGAATATAGAAAAAATTGAAGCTGTATTTCTTTTGTTCCCACCTTTGGTGGCCAACAAAAGTGCCTGAAAATTCTCGATAGCCTTGGTTATCTATCATTACCATCTATTATCACCGCGATAACAGTTTCTTACCTCCACCTGAAGGTTAGCTACCAGTAGCTGTTGGTCTTTTATCTGTCAGCGAAATCAGAAGCGCAATCCATGATCTTAAATCTCACAAGCCTCCGGGACTAGAAATTTGGGACTTAAAAATTTGGCTAATTCAGCATGCTGGAAATATCGCCAACAAATGGCCATATTTCCTATAAGCAGAAAACACGACGACAATCCAAGCATCTCTGTGGAGGCAGGCATTGTCTAAGCTGGAATTGGCCAAAAGCAATTCATGTATTCGTCCTTGCCTACCATACTATTTATTTATTTATTTATATAAACAAATCATATAGTTAAAACTAGATGATGAGTGAATATCAGCGACCTACTCCGACATTTATAGAATGTTTGATCAAGATAGCTTTAGACCTAATTATAATGAAAAGTATATCTGTGTGGTGTCAAGAATTAAATGCCCTCTGCAAGGGGAAATAATAATTTTAGATATTTTTAAGTCGTGCAGCTGATCAATTAGAACTTTCCAAAAGTTCTAAGACTCAAGTGACAACGGAACGAAGACAGTATAGGATGACACTTGGTAGATGGAGTACAAGGTAAACTCTTGTCGGAAATATTCGATATTTGAGTTAAATTAACAGTTGATTTTCGAAAGTTGAACTATTATTGAAATAAATTCAACGGAATCGACAACTAATTTGACGATAGCTAATTTTAGACTTATTTCCTTTGTATAACTTATTTGTTCCGTTTGTTGTTACCAGCATTTCACAGAATACTGTGGGGAGTCCACAATAAGCCAAGTAAATCTGCCGATCTATTCGTGATCAAATTTCTATACCAGTTTTAAATAATATCGATATGATATTTTAACAAATTCTTAGTGTAACACGCACTTTGACGTCAATGTGCAGAGTCTTTGGGCCTTGAGATTGAGTGAGCTGGAGGGTTGATCTGTTGCCAGCGAATCTGATAGCTAGCCCACCTCAATGAAGTGGCCGGCAAATGGACAAGTTATATTATGTTGAAAGAGCTTTTCAGTTTTGGCTTTCGAAGGACCTTTAATTGTGCCCGCGGAATGGTTTTTAAATAGCTGATCCTTGCTTTGCTTTATTGCCCTGAGCCATCCAACCAGGCCTGGCCAAAAGCTTGACCCACATCGCAAAGATGTGCGTTCGGAGGCACAGCGATTCTTAATATTCCTTTGAATTTCTTAGTGCTTGCATTAATGATTAATTTAAATTTTCTGGATCTTAGTTCATGTTTTAATGTGATCTCTGTGACGTTTTTCCTCGGCCTTACTGTGTGCCAATGGACGCGGGGCAGGTCTGGCATTCTTGTCTCAGGTTTCACCATCTCCGAGAATCTCAGACGCGGATTTCCATATCTTCTACAGACTTATTTCACCTTGCCCTTGATTGAACATTGGAAACCTTTTTTATGAAATTACACCAGTTTCTTTTTTTTTGTTTGTTACTTCTGGAAAACTTGGCGGTGTGGAAGGAAACTGAAGGTACAGGTGAGTAAGTGGATTCTAACAAATATAAAATCGGGGATCTGCTGATCCAATTTAATTGCAACTTAAGTCCACTTTGCATATATTTTAATGAGTGTCAATCTAGTAGTTCATCATGCATATCCTTACAAATAAATATAGAGTAGATTTTCTATAGTTTAAAGTTTACAATTCGATTCATCCAATACGAATGTTATGCTATAGCACGGATTTAATAAAATTTCTATGAATATTTTGAATGAAAATGGGACAGCTCTTAAAGCGGATCAAGGAAACATGTATGTATGTACATACCTACATACCTACTAATTACATATATACCGATGTATGTAGTATTTCTTCGTAAGGAACAAGATATTTCCTCATTCAAACATTTGACTTAATGTATAAATATATGTAAGCCGAATGGGAAAGTGTGCAGCGGAAAGGAGTGGGAGAGATACAAAATTTTGAATGAATATGCCGCATAAGTAGCAAAACGCAATAAGAAGGCCGAAATAGTGGCAAAACAATGTGTGCCGTCTCTCTCGCTCTGGTAAGTGCAACATAATCTGTGCCTATGACAGAAAGTAGAACTAGACGCCGAATGCCTTCACAATCAACTGAATAAGCCCACAACGAGCTGACGTGGAATACCGTGCGTACAGTTCTCGCATGTAACAAATACACCAAAACCAAAATAAAATGCTGCCTGCAAGCAAAAACAACAAAGCACAGACAAAAGCCAAGCTCCACCCACAAAATTGTGCTGCAGTGCAAACAAAAACCGAAAAACAAATATTTTTAAACACCTACAATAAGCCAGCAGAGGCAGCAGCGGCAGCGGCGGCAGCAGAGGCAGCAGCGGCAGCAGAGGCAGCAACGTCGCCACCCACCAAAGAGAGCGCCAAACGGAGCTCACGCAAGCTTGTGCTGACTAAGAGCGCGATGAAAGAGAGCCAAAGCAAAAGAGGGAGAGTGGTGAACGGCGTGCGGCAAACTGAGGGTGATGAAAAGGATTATCAGCAAGCACACCAACACATGTACGCACACGTAGTCTTAAAGTGGATCCCAATATGGAAAGTCAGAGTGTGAGTAATCAGCTGATTACAAAAACGGCTCTAGTCAATACTTCAAAGACAGGGTATCTCTGTACCGAGCTGCGGTTATAATCGTACCAAAACACACCTACACATACACACTATCATGTACACCCCAATCTACGCTCTTTTGTCCTTGGCAAATGTGCCCTTATGAGAACTACCATGTATTCTTAAATAAAGTCGGCGCTTAGAATCCAATCTTTAATACATTTTCAGGACTCAAATATGACATCGAACGAGAGCGATACTTAACAAAAGTAAAATACTTTTCATTTGTGTATAGTAAACACCTAAATACATACCTAGAGACTGTGTTCTGTAAAGTCGAGTCATCTACTTTGAAAGAAAACAAAATCTACGAATGGTATGCACGAATATATATGTATGTATATTAAAGTCTCTGGCGTTTATGGTCCCCGATATTGACTCGAAGAGTAATATTCCCTTTTTTTTAATTATATGTAAAACTTAAAAATAAATCAATAAGAAAGGCTATTGTTCAGCAAGCCGAAGATTTAATACCCTTGCTGACCGAACCTTTTCATAATCCTTTGTTCGTTTCTAAGAAGCACAGGGAAAATGGTTAGTTTCTCCAAGATATCTTGAAAAGAAGTTCTCCATAAAACAACTTAGTTTTGGACCAAACGTTCCTATGTCAGCTATATGTTATAGAGGCCGTTGCAGCTGGTTTCGACACATGCACATGCTACTGATCAAGAATATACATATATATACTTAATGGGGTCGAAGATGTCTTCTTCTATGCGTTACACATTTTCAGATAATTTAAAATAACCTCTGCAAGGTAATAAAAGTATAAAATTGTCAATTCGATCGTTTCTTATGTGCTTTTAGTAAGTTTTTCCATGCAACGATGATTATTCCGATGCATCGACACAGCTTCGATATTTATCTTTTGTTTTCATCTCGATTTACATTCCCATTGCGCATCCGATCGACTTAGAACTCATTTTCAAATATCTGCATAGCATAATGCAAGCATAATACAAGTTTCCCATAAAATGGAATGAGAAAGAACTTCTATGTATGAACCTTGGCCTGGGCTGATGCATACATATAAAGATTTAGTCTATGAAGTTGTGCAGCATATCAGATCTCACGCCCATTTATGAATTCCTCTGAATGCACCACTATCAAAGGAATTTCCGACAGTAAGTGAAATTGCAGCCATTTTGCCAAAGGTGTTCTAACTGACACTTGATTTCACCTCCTTTAGTGGAAATATTTTATCAACGGACCTATGTAGTTCCATAGTAACCAAATTTATGGAACTGACCTTAACAAGGTTTTCAGTTTGCAGTATGCGAGGAGAAAAGTTGAGAAGGAGAGCCGAGCTCGAACATCAGCATGGACTTACCGCACTTTAGTTACTCTTTATAACAGTTCCCATATTCCATTCTATTCTATTCTTTAACACAATAATCTAAGGTCATTTTATCCAAAATATTGTTTTGACAGCAGTTTTTAGTTTCTTACCCAGGGTTTACTCAATCACAGTTTGAACAAGAAGTATAAGGACGCAATGGAGTGTGAAGAAGCTTCGAGTCCCGGCAGCTTACAAATTTTCCATTCATCACTTGTAAATCCTTGCGTTAACAAATGAATGAAGTTTGGTGTGTAGGGCCTAATATATAATATAAGTTTTCTCTGAACTATTTAGATTGATCTATATAGCCCGAGCTCTCAGCACCCAGATGCTTTCACTAATATTCAAGCTTTCTTCTTATACGCGAACACACATAAGTCAAACATACCCAGTAGAACAGCAGACTATTGAATAGGGCTGCTGTGTTAGGCGCCAGAAGATTTTGCATGAGTTTTGGGAATAGATTTAACCCAGGCATATCGCAAGGCTTCAGGGCCATAGATGACTATAAGCATAGAACATCGAGTTTGAATTCTCGTGCCTGATTTTCAATTCGAATTCTTCACTGTTTTATGCTTATGAGAGATCAAATGTTACACGAATATTAATTGAAATTTAACTTTTTATTCATCTACTAATTCGTAAAGACAGCCTTAATTATTTGTCGATCAGAAATTATGATCATTATTCGGTTTAATAATCCTATTATATCCTATCCTAAAGTACTCAATTAATTAGAATATAGCACTCATTATTCTATTCTTACCTTTGGCTTGTTCTCCTTTTTATTGACTATATATAATATTTAATTTTTCATTTCTTATTTTGCATAATTTTATAACACAATAAAATTTGATTACATTTGTTAGAATGTGCCTTGAAATCTTAAAATTAATTCCAACTACGTAGAAAAAAAGAAAAAAATATAGAAAATTTCCATTGCGTTTTTCTTTAATACCATGTGAGAGGATGACAAAGCAAAGCAAGTCCAGTGAGAAGTGATCGAATAGTTAATTCCCTGAACCCCGTGCCGAGCTGCCGATTTCTAAGGCATAAATATGATATCCGCATAAGTTTCAAGACCAAAGCCCATGACCATGAAAATTATATTTTTAATTTTTGGCGCCTCTAGTTCTTCTATCTTCCGAAATATGCCTAAAAAGGGGATTTCGATATCGATTCTGATCGATATCATGCAAATAGATTAAGTTATCGATAATTTTAAAGAAACTCGCACAGCACGGGCAGTGTCTAGGTCTTGAAGGTTCTTAGTTCGATACGGACAGAAGGTCAGATGGATCGACTGGTGCGACTCGGCTTTTGATGCTTCTTTCTTTCTTTCTTCTTTTTGCACAAACCCATTATACCCTTTGTTAGCCACTTTTAATGGGATCAGGGCATAATTTTGGCATGCGCCGCGCTCACTTTTCGTTTCGCAATGCCTATTGACTGCCCAGACGGGGGACAAGAAGAGGCAATAAGCGTTTAACCCTTTGTTTGTTTTTGTCAGTGTGACCCAAGAGGCATTACTCCTGCTGTTACATAAACAAACATAACATAAGCAAATACTAAATATTGTGTTAAATGCTCTGATAAGCTCTGAGATATGCTCACCCTGACCAAAAATCAAATCCTGTCGAATTCCTGCAAGCTGAGTATGATTTGGATGATGAGGAATAAACTAGATCTGCGCTGACCATTGAAGAAGCACGTCTCTAGGCGGCCTCCTTCTGGTAAGAGGTATAACATACATAGCAATTTAGACAAATATGATTTGTATCTGGCACGTGACACCAAATGCTTGGCTCAGTCCCTTCTAGAAATATATGTTCATCTATTCAATCAATAAATTCAATGCAGTACACATATACTACACATACATATGTGCAAAAACATATACATACGTACATATTTATATAGATAAAAGCAATCAGAATTTTCCCATTTGACGCTGATCAGTGAGAACAAACAACACAACACATCAAAAAGCAGCGACTCTCTCTCTTTGAGCTGAGAGAGAGCTTCTCTTTTCTCTTTCGCAGCGTCTCATTAAGCGCGTATTCAGCAGTTGCTCGCTCGGCAGGTTTAACACGAAACTGAGAATGATTCACACTGGATCATTCGGTTTTTGGCCAGTTAGTTGGACGGCAGCCGTGGCCCTGGCCTTACGGCGGCTTAAGCCAATTGCCGCCTCGGCGCAGGTGTGGGATGTTACGCAAATGTGTTATTTCTATGCGACCACACAGAGTCAAATCGCAAACTGGTATTAAGGGCGATAAATATTGTAGTTTAGGGACTATTTGTGCATTATTAATACAATTGCAATTGTGCACACACTCTCAACTTATTTATTTATTTATATTATTAACTTGAGAAGCTTAACAAAATTTCCAAGCGGGTTTCACATGAGCCGCTCGACTTTGACGTCGCGACTACGCGTTGTTATCATTGCTGACGTATTTAACATATACGTATGTGCGTATATCCGTAAATAGTATGTATGTATGTATGTATTTGCTTATATAAACTGATTAAGACCCAGGCTAAGACATCGTTCAACAGACCTGCGCTGAGTACGTTGCGTATGAGTAATATTAAGCACGGTCTGACTAATCAGCCAAATTAGTCAGTTGCGAATCGGATCGAGTGCCTCAAAAGCAGCTGATGGCTCCAGCAAGCGAGGCTTTAGTTGGTTTTTTGCATTATATACCCGAAAATGGGCAAAAAGGGATTTAACTGTTTTTACTATGTATATATGTATATTTATCAGCATCTATTGACAAATTGGTTGAACTATGCCCGACCGTTTGTCTGTCCGTCCCTGTATATTAACTCTTAAATTCTTCAATTTATAATGTAGGACCTACTCATTCCTCACTTTTCACGAAATCGATGGGTATTGATTTTAGTGTACACAATTTTTAGTAAACACAAATCCAAATTATTTAACTTTATGGATACCGCGTTAAACACAACCGTGAAAGAAACGCATTTTCGGAGGCATCGTCTTAGGCTTTGATGCATACACACTTTTCATAGTTATATTTAAGTACTGAAAATCGCATAAGGATCGGCGCATAAGCTCGAGAGTTAGTCAAGAATGCATATTTCATAGTGTGAGTCTGGGTAGAAAGACACATCATGTGCACAGATTCCTATAATCATACATGAGAACCTTCGAGATGGTTACAGGGTATCTCGTATTCAGATACCCCCGACTAGTGCATTTTTACTTGTTATTTTTGTATATTTGATTTTGTTTTTGTGCTTGCGCCGCAACAATTTGGCTGTCAGAGGTGAGACGGCACGCATATAAAACAACCATTTGACCATTGATTGCCACTGACAAATCACCACAGGTCTAAGCAAAAACTGCAACACCTGGCGAGCATCAGTTTCGATTTCGTATGTAAATTTTTGACTAATTTTCTCTGCAAAAAAGTCGAACCCAAACCAAAATACATCAAATTATCCGTCAACCAAATGCAAGACTTGCACTGTACGAAATGAGGTGGCAAGTGCGTAGCCAGGCGAGGCGGGGGTGTGACGGGACGCGGCTAATGTGTTGTCATGTGTCAGACGCGCATCAAACGCAGACAGCAGGCGGCAAAAAGTTGCAGCGCAGCAGCCACCAGCGCAATGAATAAGTAGAATGGCGTGTGCCGTGGTATGAATGGAACGCTGCTAGAGATGTGTGAGAGCGTTAGGAAGTGTGTGTGTGCGCCAAACCAAAAAGAAATGCACATGTGCGTGCTTTAGTCGGGGGTATATGATTAGGAGATACCCTGTACGTCGAGCTGGCGTTACATTCTCCCTTAGCCTCACACTATAAGGCATATACTACGTATACTCAATTAATGTAATGTGTATTGATTCTGGTTGTAATGTGAAAAGCCAGGATTAACTCTGATCAACTTACATAAATAACAAAATTTGTTGAGCTAGCACGACTAGAAGATACCCTGTGCCTAGCCCCGAGCTGCCGTAACAAACATTCGACCTTTCTTGCAGCCTTCCTCTCAAATAGACCTTTGTTCAATTTTGATCTGCATATAGCTACTATGCGAGAGCAAACATACTAAACATGTTGTCTTCGAAAAGCGAAATAAAGTCTCACCCTTTACATTTCTGAGATCGACTCAAAAAGACGGACAAATGATGATGATGTACCTTACAGCTGCGGAGATGCCTCCTCTTGGCGGTTACATTTACTTTCAAAAACTCATTCTGCCCTTTCTTACCTGTTTTCGATGGGTATAACAATTAAAATGAAACCTACTGTGCAATATGCTCTTCTCAATCTTATTACAACTTTAAGATGCACTCCCCACATAAAGTTTAAATTTCATTAAAACCAATTCTATTTCTTAAATGTTAATTAAATTAAATGAGACCAAAATCTTCGCATGTCTTTGAATCGGCAAGGCTTTGTTTTCTGATATTCGGATAATCGGAAGTTCAGACTTGCAGAACAGGCAATAGAAGTTGCTTAACTTCAGCGCGTTTCGCTCATCTGTAGGTCATTACATTAATTCCAACCTACATGCTGACCCACGAAGGTCATGCGTTTGTCAGGTCGGTTTACGGGTGAAAGTGCAGCCGCTGCTCTGTAAACGGGCTGCGGAGCCTGAGCCCGATTGAGGTCTTTTTGTGTAACCTGCGAGCTTGATTAGCGGTCACAGTTCATTGGCTCTTTAAAGGCTCCCTTTAACTGATTAGTGATTAGTGATAGATATACCCTAAGTAAATTGAAAATGTGTGAGAAGGGTAGCATGGCTTTGGGGATATGTATGTGGCAGGCGGCAGGAGGTCTGTTTGTATTGTCAGAGACTATATACGCTAGGGTCTTGAATTTCGAATGTAACTCGAACATCGAAAGCTTAGTCTACTTTCTCGAATTTGATAAAGCTCGATTTTCAGATTGGGGCCATATACAAAATTTAGTTTATAAGCTCTAGTATAATATTAATCCACTGTTTAGATACCTCTGCCCCTTTTCCTGGAAGTTAAAAAACATGCAACTAATATTTAGAGGTTTTACATTGCGCTTTGGTATATGCACATTTCACAAATTGCATATAAATCGGACTATAAGCACCGACGTTATTCCATAATTAACTTTTCCTAGCGTTGGAGAAGAAGAAGCACAAAAAGTACGCAGCTTACACCCTGCGGGCCTGAGTGTGTGTGTTATGCGGTATCTTCTAGTCGAGTACACTCTTACTCGTTGTTTCTGTGATTGTTGTTGCTGCACCCACATCATTACAGCTATTTTATTAGCCTTTTGATTATTTTAGCACCAGTTTTGTTGGTGATATTTTGGTTGGCGCTGTTGGCGTAACCGCATTTGCTTTATGACGTTGTTGTTGAAAATTGCTTATTACAAGTACTAATATGTTCTCTTTAAATGAATAAATAAATACATATGTATAATACATAAATCTCTGTACATAAAACTGTTTGTCCTGACTGACTGACTGACTGACTGACTGATTGATGTGCGATCAACGCACAGCTCAAACCGTACACAGTAGTTACCTAATGTGATGCATATCTTATGGAAATTAATTAGCTTAATGACAAATTGATGTGACATAATGAAATGATAGTATGTTGGCTTGGGTTCATCACATAAGGTAACTTCAGTGCAAATTTCAGCTTCCTAGCTCTTACGGTTAGGCTGTGCGTTGATCACCAATCAATCAATCAGTCAGTCAGTCAATCAGTCAGTCAGTCAGTCAGTTAGTCAGTTAGTCAGTCAATCAATCAGTCAGTCAGTCAGTTAATCAGTCAGTCAGTCAGTCAGTCAGTCAGTCAGTCAGTCAGTCAGTCAGTCAGTCAGTCAGTCAGTCAGTCAGTCAGTCAGTCAGTCAGTCAGTCAGTCAGTCAGTCAGTCAGTCAGTCAGTCAGTCAGTCAGTCAGTCAGTCAGTCAGTCAGTCAGTCAGTCAGTCAGTCAGTCAGTCAGTCAGTCAGTCAGTCAGTCAGTCAGTCAGTCAGTCAGTCAGTCAGTCAGTCAGTCAGTCAGTCAGTCAGTCAGTCAGTCAGTCAGTCAGTCAGTCAGTCAGTCAGTCAGTCAGTCAGTCAGTCAGTCAGTCAGTCAGTCAGTCAGTCAGTCAGTCAGTCAGTCAGTCAGTCAGTCAGTCAGTCAGTCAGTCAGTCAGTCAGTCAGTCAGTCAGTCAGTCAGTCAGTCAGTCAGTCAGTCAGTCAGTCAGTCAGTCAGTCAGTCAGTCAGTCAGTCAGTCAGTCAGTCAGTCAGTCAGTCAGTCAGTCAGTCAGTCAGTCAGTCAGTCAGTCAGTCAGTCAGTCAGTCAGTCAGTCAGTCAGTCAGTCAGTCAGTCAGTCAGTCAGTCAGTCAGTCAGTCAGTCAGTCAGTCAGTCAGTCAGTCAGTCAGTCAGTCAGTCAGTCAGTCAGTCAGTCAGTCAGTCAGTCAGTCAGTCAGTCAGTCAGTCAGTCAGTCAGTCAGTCAGTCAGTCAGTCAGTCAGTCAGTCAGTCAGTCAGTCAGTCAGTCAGTCAGTCAGTCAGTCAGTCAGTCAGTCAGTCAGTCAGTCAGTCAGTCAGTCAGTCAGTCAGTCAGTCAGTCAGTCAGTCAGTCAGTCAGTCAGTCAGTCAGTCAGTCAGTCAGTCAGTCAGTCAGTCAGTCAGTCAGTCAGTCAGTCAGTCAGTCAGTCAGTCAGTCAGTCAGTCAGTCAGTCAGTCAGTCAGTCAGTCAGTCAGTCAGTCAGTCAGTCAGTCAGTCAGTCAGTCAGTCAGTCAGTCAGTCAGTCAGTCAGTCAGTCAGTCAGTCAGTCAGTCAGTCAGTCAGTCAGTCAGTCAGTCAGTCAGTCAGTCAGTCAGTCAGTCAGTCAGTCAGTCAGTCAGTCAGTCAGTCAGTCAGTCAGTCAGTCAGTCAGTCAGTCAGTCAGTCAGTCAGTCAGTCAGTCAGTCAGTCAGTCAGTCAGTCAGTCAGTCAGTCAGTCAGTCAGTCAGTCAGTCAGTCAGTCAGTCAGTCAGTCAGTCAGTCAGTCAGTCAGTCAGTCAGTCAGTCAGTCAGTCAGTCAGTCAGTCAGTCAGTCAGTCAGTCAGTCAGTCAGTCAGTCAGTCAGTCAGTCAGTCAGTCAGTCAGTCAGTCAGTCAGTCAGTCAGTCAGTCAGTCAGTCAGTCAGTCAGTCAGTCAGTCAGTCAGTCAGTCAGTCAGTCAGTCAGTCAGTCAGTCAGTCAGTCAGTCAGTCAGTCAGTCAGTCAGTCAGTCAGTCAGTCAGTCAGTCAGTCAGTCAGTCAGTCAGTCAGTCAGTCAGTCAGTCAGTCAGTCAGTCAGTCAGTCAGTCAGTCAGTCAGTCAGTCAGTCAGTCAGTCAGTCAGTCAGTCAGTCAGTCAGTCAGTCAGTCAGTCAGTCAGTCAGTCAGTCAGTCAGTCAGTCAGTCAGTCAGTCAGTCAGTCAGTCAGTCAGTCAGTCAGTCAGTCAGTCAGTCAGTCAGTCAGTCAGTCAGTCAGTCAGTCAGTCAGTCAGTCAGTCAGTCAGTCAGTCAGTCAGTCAGTCAGTCAGTCAGTCAGTCAGTCAGTCAGTCAGTCAGTCAGTCAGTCAGTCAGTCAGTCAGTCAGTCAGTCAGTCAGTCAGTCAGTCAGTCAGTCAGTCAGTCAGTCAGTCAGTCAGTCAGTCAGTCAGTCAGTCAGTCAGTCAGTCAGTCAGTCAGTCAGTCAGTCAGTCAGTCAGTCAGTCAGTCAGTCAGTCAGTCAGTCAGTCAGTCAGTCAGTCAGTCAGTCAGTCAGTCAGTCAGTCAGTCAGTCAGTCAGTCAGTCAGTCAGTCAGTCAGTCAGTCAGTCAGTCAGTCAGTCAGTCAGTCAGTCAGTCAGTCAGTCAGTCAGTCAGTCAGTCAGTCAGTCAGTCAGTCAGTCAGTCAGTCAGTCAGTCAGTCAGTCAGTCAGTCAGTCAGTCAGTCAGTCAGTCAGTCAGTCAGTCAGTCAGTCAGTCAGTCAGTCAGTCAGTCAGTCAGTCAGTCAGTCAGTCAGTCAGTCAGTCAGTCAGTCAGTCAGTCAGTCAGTCAGTCAGTCAGTCAGTCAGTCAGTCAGTCAGTCAGTCAGTCAGTCAGTCAGTCAGTCAGTCAGTCAGTCAGTCAGTCAGTCAGTCAGTCAGTCAGTCAGTCAGTCAGTCAGTCAGTCAGTCAGTCAGTCAGTCAGTCAGTCAGTCAGTCAGTCAGTCAGTCAGTCAGTCAGTCAGTCAGTCAGTCAGTCAGTCAGTCAGTCAGTCAGTCAGTCAGTCAGTCAGTCAGTCAGTCAGTCAGTCAGTCAGTCAGTCAGTCAGTCAGTCAGTCAGTCAGTCAGTCAGTCAGTCAGTCAGTCAGTCAGTCAGTCAGTCAGTCAGTCAGTCAGTCAGTCAGTCAGTCAGTCAGTCAGTCAGTCAGTCAGTCAGTCAGTCAGTCAGTCAGTCAGTCAGTCAGTCAGTCAGTCAGTCAGTCAGTCAGTCAGTCAGTCAGTCAGTCAGTCAGTCAGTCAGTCAGTCAGTCAGTCAGTCAGTCAGTCAGTCAGTCAGTCAGTCAGTCAGTCAGTCAGTCAGTCAGTCAGTCAGTCAGTCAGTCAGTCAGTCAGTCAGTCAGTCAGTCAGTCAGTCAGTCAGTCAGTCAGTCAGTCAGTCAGTCAGTCAGTCAGTCAGTCAGTCAGTCAGTCAGTCAGTCAGTCAGTCAGTCAGTCAGTCAGTCAGTCAGTCAGTCAGTCAGTCAGTCAGTCAGTCAGTCAGTCAGTCAGTCAGTCAGTCAGTCAGTCAGTCAGTCAGTCAGTCAGTCAGTCAGTCAGTCAGTCAGTCAGTCAGTCAGTCAGTCAGTCAGTCAGTCAGTCAGTCAGTCAGTCAGTCAGTCAGTCAGTCAGTCAGTCAGTCAGTCAGTCAGTCAGTCAGTCAGTCAGTCAGTCAGTCAGTCAGTCAGTCAGTCAGTCAGTCAGTCAGTCAGTCAGTCAGTCAGTCAGTCAGTCAGTCAGTCAGTCAGTCAGTCAGTCAGTCAGTCAGTCAGTCAGTCAGTCAGTCAGTCAGTCAGTCAGTCAGTCAGTCAGTCAGTCAGTCAGTCAGTCAGTCAGTCAGTCAGTCAGTCAGTCAGTCAGTCAGTCAGTCAGTCAGTCAGTCAGTCAGTCAGTCAGTCAGTCAGTCAGTCAGTCAGTCAGTCAGTCAGTCAGTCAGTCAGTCAGTCAGTCAGTCAGTCAGTCAGTCAGTCAGTCAGTCAGTCAGTCAGTCAGTCAGTCAGTCAGTCAGTCAGTCAGTCAGTCAGTCAGTCAGTCAGTCAGTCAGTCAGTCAGTCAGTCAGTCAGTCAGTCAGTCAGTCAGTCAGTCAGTCAGTCAGTCAGTCAGTCAGTCAGTCAGTCAGTCAGTCAGTCAGTCAGTCAGTCAGTCAGTCAGTCAGTCAGTCAGTCAGTCAGTCAGTCAGTCAGTCAGTCAGTCAGTCAGTCAGTCAGTCAGTCAGTCAGTCAGTCAGTCAGTCAGTCAGTCAGTCAGTCAGTCAGTCAGTCAGTCAGTCAGTCAGTCAGTCAGTCAGTCAGTCAGTCAGTCAGTCAGTCAGTCAGTCAGTCAGTCAGTCAGTCAGTCAGTCAGTCAGTCAGTCAGTCAGTCAGTCAGTCAGTCAGTCAGTCAGTCAGTCAGTCAGTCAGTCAGTCAGTCAGTCAGTCAGTCAGTCAGTCAGTCAGTCAGTCAGTCAGTCAGTCAGTCAGTCAGTCAGTCAGTCAGTCAGTCAGTCAGTCAGTCAGTCAGTCAGTCAGTCAGTCAGTCAGTCAGTCAGTCAGTCAGTCAGTCAGTCAGTCAGTCAGTCAGTCAGTCAGTCAGTCAGTCAGTCAGTCAGTCAGTCAGTCAGTCAGTCAGTCAGTCAGTCAGTCAGTCAGTCAGTCAGTCAGTCAGTCAGTCAGTCAGTCAGTCAGTCAGTCAGTCAGTCAGTCAGTCAGTCAGTCAGTCAGTCAGTCAGTCAGTCAGTCAGTCAGTCAGTCAGTCAGTCAGTCAGTCAGTCGGTCAGTCGGTCGGTCAGTCGGTCGGTCAGTCAGTCAGTCAGTCAGTCAGTCAGTCAGTCAGTCAGTCAGTCAGTCAGTCAGTCAGTCAGTCAGTCAGTCAGTCAGTCAGTCAGTCAGTCAGTCAGTCAGTCAGTCAGTCAGTCAGTCAGTCAGTCAGTCAGTCAGTCAGTCAGTCAGTCAGTCAGTCAGTCAGTCAGTCAGTCAGTCAGTCAGTCAGTCAGTCAGTCAGTCAGTCAGTCAGTCAGTCAGTCAGTCAGTCAGTCAGTCAGTCAGTCAGTCAGTCAGTCAGTCAGTCAGTCAGTCAGTCAGTCAGTCAGTCAGTCAGTCAGTCAGTCAGTCAGTCAGTCAGTCAGTCAGTCAGTCAGTCAGTCAGTCAGTCAGTCAGTCAGTCAGTCAGTCAGTCAGTCAGTCAGTCAGTCAGTCAGTCAGTCAGTCAGTCAGTCAGTCAGTCAGTCAGTCAGTCAGTCAGTCAGTCAGTCAGTCAGTCAGTCAGTCAGTCAGTCAGTCAGTCAGTCAGTCAGTCAGTCAGTCAGTCAGTCAGTCAGTCAGTCAGTCAGTCAGTCAGTCAGTCAGTCAGTCAGTCAGTCAGTCAGTCAGTCAGTCAGTCAGTCAGTCAGTCAGTCAGTCAGTCAGTCAGTCAGTCAGTCAGTCAGTCAGTCAGTCAGTCAGTCAGTCAGTCAGTCAGTCAGTCAGTCAGTCAGTCAGTCAGTCAGTCAGTCAGTCAGTCAGTCAGTCAGTCAGTCAGTCAGTCAGTCAGTCAGTCAGTCAGTCAGTCAGTCAGTCAGTCAGTCAGTCAGTCAGTCAGTCAGTCAGTCAGTCAGTCAGTCAGTCAGTCAGTCAGTCAGTCAGTCAGTCAGTCAGTCAGTCAGTCAGTCAGTCAGTCAGTCAGTCAGTCAGTCAGTCAGTCAGTCAGTCAGTCAGTCAGTCAGTCAGTCAGTCAGTCAGTCAGTCAGTCAGTCAGTCAGTCAGTCAGTCAGTCAGTCAGTCAGTCAGTCAGTCAGTCAGTCAGTCAGTCAGTCAGTCAGTCAGTCAGTCAGTCAGTCAGTCAGTCAGTCAGTCAGTCAGTCAGTCAGTCAGTCAGTCAGTCAGTCAGTCAGTCAGTCAGTCAGTCAGTCAGTCAGTCAGTCAGTCAGTCAGTCAGTCAGTCAGTCAGTCAGTCAGTCAGTCAGTCAGTCAGTCAGTCAGTCAGTCAGTCAG